>JAQQAE010003217.1:0-20628 GCA_029823295.1 Pseudamia nigra | reverse complement strand
GAGGTGGGATGGATTATCTCAGCAAAGCAGAAGTGCTCACTATCAAACATTTAGACAGATTTGTGGACAACATTTGACAGAAATGGTAATATTGTTTATCTGGAATGAATTTTAGATCTTTGAGTCCATCTCAAGAAAAATGGGATCAAAAACAAAAGTGTTGCGTTTATATTTTTGTTGAGTGTATATACGGTGCATTGTTATTAATAGCAGCCACTCTGAGTCAGTACAACGCCTGTCGGGCAAATGCAGTCTTTAATGTTGCAAAATGTGTGACTGACAGCTTTAATGGCCAATTCAAGCCGCAAATTTGTGACTGCACAAACCAATCAGGCAGGCAGTGATGGGAGGATGTGTTATCCCTGCATCTTCAATGGGCAGACTCCTGCCTCATACAACCACATGTCACTGCTAAAACCACTGTGTCCATCTTTATGCAGTATGTAGTCTGCGGTTGAAGGTTTGAAGATGCCAGTACATGGCAAACAGTGAGCCTCTTCTCCATTACTTTCATACCTAAACCCAATTAATATTAATGAAAGTGAGATGAAGAAACGTATCAGTTGCAGCACCAAAACGACAGCAATTCTCGAGAGTTTGTGTCGGGCTCTGTCCCCCGGGTGTGCCTCTCCTGCTGCTGTTGCTGATTCCACTGTTAGATATCACTGATGAGCTCTCATGCACTTCCTAATGAGAGCAACTACTGAAGATACTCATCAGTGATCAATGTTGTCTTTGGCCTCACACCCTCCTGTGGGTGACTGAGTACCAGTGTGTAGAAAATGCACTATGCATGCATGCACTCGCTTTGCATACTCACTCTCACTGTGGTGCATTCTCTATCTCACCCTGCATCCTCTCCCGCTTCCTCCCTGCTCTTCTTTTATCTCTGCATCACAGATAAAAGCACAGCGCACATCACCAGGGAACAATTAGTCTCGGCCATCTCAAATCACTATTGCACATCTCAATCCGCCTCATTTTTGCAGCTATCTTTCCCTGTGCAGCACATGCATAGCATTAACCCTAACTACTGTACTTTGGGAGATGCCGAGGCACTTTAGCACTAAATGCATCTCAGACTCAGCTCTACATTTTTATCTCTGTTTTGAATCTGTTAAGCGCTTCGTCTGTCATGTTGCTGCTCTCTCATTTATCATTTTAAGTCTTTTTACAGTTATTACTTAACCTAAGATTTCACATTTTTCTGCTTCATTGTGTATTCTTTGCGCTGACAGAAGCTTCACTTCACAGTGTGACTTTCTGATTAAGTGTGTCTGTGCTTGGCTCTGCTTTTTATGCTTCTGCTGTGTGGAGGCTTTATTCATGTTCGACTAGCTCGGGGGATTGGATTTGAACAGAAAACAGTGCAGGCAGAATAGAAAGGGGCATGAGTCTCAACTTAAAAATCCTAGGTAGTAATGTGAGCAGAGTCTGACAGATCAACACTGCACGGTACTTTATTGTAGACTCTTTTGCCTTTTTCCTTGTGTTAGATATTAATTCACGCTGGCCAGCCTGCAGGCAGAGTCCATGGCCACGTTGTCAGAAGTCTTTTCATAAATGTAAAATGCAAAATTAGCTGAAAATTATGAATATACATTAGTGACTTATTCTGGTATGCTATTCACTTCTCCACCACAATATTGTCTTTATCATGGTGCTTTACATATTTCATAACCTTGAATATCATTTGTGTTAAAAGAAATATGTATTTACACCTACTAAAATTATTGCTATTGGTCTTGATGCTATTCCATAATAACCTGGCTAATCATTTGTCTCTTTAGTATTTGTTGAGGATTAAGGTGAATAAGTGTTAACTTTTTTTTCTTTTTTTAACAGTTAAACTGACCTTATGTGTGAACGCTGAGTTGGCCAAATGCCCGACTTATAAGTGGTAAACATACAAAAATGGATTAATATGTGAGAGGGCAAGTGAGTCAATACTACATAGACATATTAATTTATTTGCGCGAGATGGAGATATGTTGAGGGTGGTACTGTTTATCTGAGCCAATTGTTGTTGTGCATTTTTCCTTCAATTGTACAAACCGGACTCCGGGAGAACGGTCACAACTTTGAATCTCAGAAAATGTCAAAGAAAAAAAATAGATTGTGGATTATTACATTAAGCTTTGTTTATCCAACATACCTTCAATATTCAACTGAAAATGTGTATAGTTGAAGCCAGGGGTTCTCAACTGGTGGGTTGGGACCCAAAAGTGGGTCATGGAATGTGTGCTGAGTGAGTATGTAATTTGAAAAGGAAAAAAAAAAAAAAACATTGCAAATAATCTAATACTTTTACAGCTTTTGATTTGATTTCAGACTTTTATTGATGTGCAGTAGCTGTTGCCACGGTAACACAGAATGTTATTGTCGATTTATTTTCTATGTTTGGTTCATCATGTGGATTATTCTGTTAATTTTATTAATTTGGTAGAATATTTTATTGATTGTTGTCTTTCTTTTTTGTTCATTTCTTTTTTCCACTGTTTGAGTCATTTTGTGGATAGTTTGTTGATTGTTTTACAACTTTTGTTCACGGACGTTTAATGGAGTGACTAAAAACATGCATATTTTTCTCAGAATAGTGTTTTGTTTTGGCTGTTCTGCACTACTGACCCGTTACTGTCACGTTAAGACGTATGCGTGGAAGGTTTGACTGCGTAGGTGTGACGTGAGTGTGTTATGTCATGCTGAGGCTGAGTAAGTGTGTTGAATGTGTTACTTGTGTGGGACATGGCCATTAACAGTAGCCCTTAACGGGTTTGTCGCTAGTTCTGAAATAAACCTTTCCTGGAAAGGAAGAAAGCATCTGTTGAATATATGACATTATCATATGTTCATAATATATGTTAAATATATGCCTGGTTTGAAATCATGCATCTCAACACTTGACCACTCTTGGAAAAGCTGAAGTTATTTACATTGAAAACCACTAATCTAAGTAACACAGGTACAACGAAGAAAACTAACTCTATGGTTTGCTTTTCGCTGCGGTTTTCAGTGGCCCCACCTTAAATTCTGCATTGGAATTCATAGAATCTTGTCCCGACTCTGGTTTTAATCCCCTGTCACACTTATTTGGAACCAGCAGGAATCAAGCAGAACCAGATGGGAATTTGTAAGAATGCTGTTGGAATATTTAGAACGCTTCTAACCCGCTTCAAATTATTCTTGCACATTCTGGGTGTATTATTGCGGTTCGATTCCTGGCTCATTTCAGGTGCTTTCGGGACATTCTGGCGGGATTTGAAGTTGCTTGCCATTTTGCTGCTGGATCAGATGGTTTTGAATGCTACTGTAATGCCATAAGAATTTTTTGCACTTTGAATGACGCACGATAATTCTCCACTTCGGATGCACCTTGAAAGTTTTAAGCATGATTAAAACATTCGGGCCTGCCACTAGAACTTGTATTTGGAATACAAGTGTGAATGCACTCCGACTATCCAGGAATATACAAACATTCCGGATCATTCCGCCTCTAGTGTGAGGGCAGTTTTACAGACCAGCCCTTCTGCTGGTGCTGTGGTTTAACTTAAAGTCATCTGCTCTTCAAAGTGACCGTCTATCTCAGAAGCCTTATCGTTATTAACGTATCGTGAAAAGCTTCATCATTGTTCATTCTCACTCTATTTTACTTGGATCGTGTACTTTGCTTCACATGCTTTCACGCTTATCTGTCTACCTCCAGTGAGTTTGTCGAGCCCAAGGATAAGAACAAAATATCAGCACAATAGATCATTTTGACAGTTTAATTTCAATGGCTGATTATCAGTCAATTTGATAATTATATTATCCAACCATCCAATTAATGTGTTCTATATTTACAATGATCATCAAGTAAGCGCTCCGTCTTTGCATCATTTATCAAAGCTGAGATATTAGAACCTCAAGAGGCCCTGACAGCTTGTGTGTGAGCCTTTTGATTGAGACGTAACACGTATGGCGTGCGCATCACCCTGTGGATTGCTCCTCACCGGTGTTCCTAAATCCTACCCCTTCTCCCCCAACGGGGCGTGAGCACCAAACACACAGCGAAACGGAGTGGAGGCAAGCAAATGATGAAAAGGATTTCATGCCTCCTCCTCCTCGGCTTTACTTCTCTCCCGTCTCCTCTGTCTAGCTCCGGGAAAGCGCTGTGCTGTGCCAATGAGTTACTGACACAGAAATACACAGAGCGTGAGATGCAGGACCAATCCTTCATGATTTGATGCCTCTGCTTCCTTCTCCCTGTTAGCCAGACATCCCTGACTTTCCCAGAAGTCGGGATCACTGAATACAAGCAGCAGAGCCTTACATAAGATTAGGTGAAACACATGTAGGGTTTCCATCTGGAGTGCAGCAGCTTGGTGTTTACTTGCTGGTGATAACCAAATACAGAAGGGTTTGCTTTGTCTTAAATGAGATCCTTGCATCTGGCCATCTACAATCTGTTACATTCCACTAAATGTTAGAATCACTGTTTCCCTTCTGTTCAAGTATTCCCCTTAACTAGCATGACACCTCTTCATCTCTGTCTTACTAACGTGGATAAAAGTTAGAGGCTTTTTTTATGTTGTTTTCTGATAATTCTTTCTTTGTGTGTTTGCGCCTCAGGGTTTGTGGATGTGCTCGGGTTTCGGTGAGGTTGCTCTTTTACAGGATGCCTTTGAAGTATTTTCTATGTGTTCCTTTAATGGCATGGAGTCCTATTAGAAGGGGGGAAAATAATAAAAACCCCATGTGTTTTCTCCCTTTTAAACAGATGACGTGCCTCCCTACTTTAAGACGGAGCCGGTTCGTAGCCAGCTTCATCTGGAACGCAACAGGCTGGTGCTGACCTGCATGGCTGAGGGAAGCTGGCCTCTGGAGTTCAAATGGATCCACAACACTACCGAGTTGACTCGCTTTTCACTGGAGTACAGGTGAGAAGAAGTGACTGATTCCATGCCTTTCCCACTGTCAGTGCACGTTCACTCTCATCAGAGACCAATCCATCGCTTTTCCAGTGCCGACTTGCAGCCCAGCTGCTTGTTATGGCGATGTAATGTAACCATTTAGGGACATTACTTTAGCTCTTGCAAGCAACGCAGCAATGGCAGTGGAGGACACAACGAATCAACAAAATATGGCCTAGTTTTATGACGTTTTCAGGCAAGAATATACTTGTGTCGACCTAAAACCCATGCGTTTGTCAGGTTAAAGCCCACTTCAGCAACTTCCCACTAGCTGAGCTTTGTGTCCGTCAACACGATGACTCACATATGTGCAGAACATAGACTGTATATAAAAGATGGACAAATCCTCTGTGGCATCATTCGTGGGTTCTGAATGGAAGTTCAAACATGTCGCTCTTATCCAAAAATTGACTTCGATATGGAGCGTAAGTGCAGGTGAGGTAGGTTAGATGGTGCAGTTCCAAACAAAGCGCCTATACTCTTGTGCATAAATATCAGAGTCTGTTTCTGGATCATCTACGTGATCATTTAGAATACAGCAAAGCAAGTACCAATAATATTCTCCCATAGTCCTCTTGGTACTTGGTCCCATGCAGCTGAAAAACAAAACAGGGCATGTCAACGCAAACCATAACAAGCAGATACCAGCCACTGAAAAAGGGACATTAGCTTTTTCAACCACCATCCAGTGACACGAAGAAAAATAATGCACTCTGTATTGTGAAATGCTATTCAGGGATTCCCATACAAAAACTCATTAGGACTGCACAATGTGTCATTAAGCACAATAGTCACATTGTGGTGGCATGCGATGTCAAGTAAGGCAAATTAACTCCACAACAACGTGAAATGAACAAATGAACAAGGAACAAAGGGAAAACAGAGAAAAATAAGATTCCGTTGCAGATGTATGGACAGTTTTCACTACAAAAAGGTGACGTTGAAGCACGGTGTCACAGTATTTTATCATCAGTGTCTTCAGTGTGAGCCAGCGTGTGCACGACTAACCTCAGTTCCCAAAGTCGTCCATTTTCACCTTAGAGTGGATTGTCTAAACTGGTTTCTTTCTTTTTTGATCACACTTTTCTGTATATCATAGGAGAAAAAATTGAATCTGCAACATGTTATGTAATAACTCAATAAAATTTATTTCCATCTCATTATGTAACCACATTTGTTAAACCAGCACAGTTTCTACTACATAGACACACATGGGTGAATTTTTTTCAAGTTGCCGTATGACATTAAGTTCATTAAAAAAATACATGATAATGATAATAGTTATTTTCTCTATTAAGAGCTAAAAAATTGTAAAAAGTCTCAAGGCTGATTAATTTAATACTCAATGAACTGGTTATTCTTGCAGCTTTACGTAAGAATTGTAAAATGTATAAGACATGGTGCCCACGGTGTGTTTTAAAAAACGCAGAGAATATTTAAAAATGCAGCTGTTATTGTGGGGTGAAGTGCTACATCGTCTTGTGTCACAGTCTTAAGTGCGTTTTTGTAAAACAGAGTGATGTTTTTAAATTCATAAAAATATTACCAGTTCCATCCAATTCAGTTCAGCCGTATTTGCAGCGCCTGTCATAATCCAATCATAACTGAGAAAATATCCCTTTGAAGTATGGTCAGAAAGATTGGGCAGTTTGAGAAAAACCAAAGCTACGTCAGCTAGTGAGTGAGTGAGTTCATTTGTAGAGTCGCATTAATTCAAATCTCGCTGGAAGGGAAGGTTAAAGCTAAATATAAATAACTGTTTTTGTTTCTGATGATGCAAAATTTAAGTCATTTAGTTTCTCACAATTCAGCGTTATATTTCCGCAAAGGCACTCATAAGTCATGGAATCTTTTCTTTTCTTTGCTGTGCCTCTGCCTCTTTCTTTCCCCTGGTGGCTCCGTGACCTCCATCAGTCTCTCTGGAGAGGCAGCGAACGAGCGAAGGCGTGAATGAGGGTTAGGGCAGGAGATAAACCGTCTTTAATGGTAACTGGAAGATCCTAATCATGTAGCAAACATTGCTCTTATCTCAGCGAGCAGTGTCTGCACCGAATGTGTGTGTGTGTGTGTGTGTGTGTGTGTGTACAAACCCACAGTATAAATGAACCTCGAGAGGATTGAAAGAAAGCTTGTTGACACACAGTTTGCTGATCTTTGCTGAACTGTTGTATTTATACGTTAGAGAGGAGGATAGTATGTGACAAGAGCCGGGGGTGAATGAACAACCATCATCAGCCTTGTTCACGGAGTTAGGGGTTTTTCTTGAAAATCTCTGCAGACGAATAAGACCGAAGGACAAACGGTAAAAAAAAGGAAGGGCAGGAAGGACATGCACACATTCCGACAATTGCCACAAAACAACACAAACTTGGAATGAACACTGTCCACTAGAGTACAGAGCAGCTCTCAATGTGTGACTATATGAATAATGGAGTGCTAGAACGGACGATTAAAGCAGAAGTCAGGCACGAAGCGGCCTAGGATGTGGAATGTAGAACATGTGTGTGCATTCTTGAAACACCCACTGACAGGGACGCCTGGATGTGCTAGAAAACTCACATCCTTGAAAACAGATGGTGTTCCATCTTGGCAGAAGGTAACATCAGTGTTTAAAGAAAGTAACCAAGGTCTCTTATGGCAGATTGTCTTATCCAGAATAAATTCGGAAGTCACATAGCAGTCAGTTATTGTTTTTATAGCAAGCCTTACTTGGCTCTGTCAAGCTTTAAGGTAGTAAGTGTAATTAGCTCCCAAGCAGTGTTGCCAACTGCTCAGTAAGGGAAGTCGATACTGGCTGAGTCACTAGATACTAAAAAAGGTCATCACCTAATTAGCATAATTTAAATATTATCAAATGAGAACCACAAGGAATCAAACTCTGTCCCAGTGAACCAGGAGTGCCATTACCAGTGCCTTTTGATGGTTTTTGCCAATGAAAAAATGTATTTTTTGTTCATTATTGGTCATTTTATTGATTATTTTGTTCATTATTATTCCCATTATGCTTGTTTTGTTGGTGGGCTTGCCTTCCTTTGGGCCCACCACCTGCAGGAAGGGTCGTAAGCGTCCGGTGCTGTGTGGTTTGGGTGGCCTGGGTAGTTCATCCCCGGTTGCACAGGCCCTGGGGCGGACCCGGGTCTGGAGGGACTATGTCTCTTGGCTGGCCTGGGAGCATCTGGAGGTCCTCCCAGAGGACAGTCTAGGCTTCTCTGCTCAGGCTGCTGCCCTTGCCGCCCTGACCAGGATAAGCAGAAGATCAAATAAAACCGATTAACACAGGTTAAAACAAAAGTTAAACTGGTAAAAACTAAAGTCCAGTTGGTTACAAGTATCATAAAATAGATTCAAACTTAGTAAAACTGATCAAAAAGAACAGTGCATTGAAGCCAGACTATTAATTGATTTTCAAATCGGTTTAGATTCATTGTCGGCTACACATCATTGATAAGAGGCCTGGGTCCATCACTGGGATGTCCTGTCCCAAGGGGATGCAGAAAAATGAATCCAGTGTGAGAGTTTGGTGATGTGCCCAGGTCACCCTTTGCAACAGGAGGGTCACACAGGGTATCCACGCAGTGCTTGGTTGCTAAGGGAACTCACACTGGATTCATTTTTCTGCATCCCCTTGGGACAGGACATTCCTAAATTTGGCAACATTACAGAGATGAAAGAAGGCATATCTGGAACTGAAGGATAAGTACTGATCCACAATCACCCCCAAGTTCCTCATAACTGCACAGGAATCTGCTGAAATGTTGACTAGATTAAGGAAGTCATAAGGGAGTGTACTCCTTATGGTAGCTCAAAAGCATTGGAACCATTTTTGAGACGGGAAGACGTACTGCTCAAAATTGTTCATGAGTTTGTTCATTTTCTAGAATATCTGCATCAGCTTTCTCTTAATTTCTGTTGTTCATTTTTTTCTCCTTTTTTTGATTCAGTGCTTTTTTTGTTTTATGATAATGTCTTACTTCCATTACTGGTCAACATCGGGGCCACTGGGGAGGTGCTAAATGGCCACATTTGGCCCCGGAGCCACAGGTTGCACACTCCTGTTAGGTAACAAAAATGCAATGACTTATTTTATGGTCACTGATGACATAATTCGACTATTGTGTAACCGTGGCTTTAAGTAACTCACCTGACTCCTTTAAAATGTACGTAGTGTTTTTAACCTTTTCAGACAAAGTACTTGACCATGTTGGACAACTTCTACTACCTAAGTCACCTATAAGTTAGAAGAAGTACTGCGATGCAATACAGAAGCAGTCTGGTCTGATCTGCATTTTAAAATTACTTCATGTTGGTTGCAATTGAAATTCACATGCATGCTCCAGAATTAGCATCGCGGCGCACTTTCTCCCGTGTATTTCTACATGTGCACATGCGTACGTGCGGGTACACTGTACTCCTCGTTCCTTAAATCAGCCTCTCTCTTTGCCAGGAGTGTATTTGTGCAGTGTAGTCTCCCATATTAATGAGGTTATGGTAGAGGTCCCCAGTGCAGAGCGCTGCTTTAAATATTGACACCATGCGACTTGACCTTGTGTCCTCTGGCAACCAATCAATACTGGAAGTTGTGTGTGTGGGCATTACTATTCAACATGTAGCTGTGGGGTTGAGAGAGACAGAAAGTGCTGGGGTACCGGTGCTAATCGGCTGCCGAGAGATTGACCACTGCCACGTTTCAACATCCGTAGATAATCACTATATGAACACTGTCTATTTGTCAAACCGTGGTATCTTTAGCTAAACATGCACGTCATATATGTTTCACTCGACTTTCTTTGTTTCCAATATTAATTTAAAAGATTTATCTCAAAATTAACTGCAGCTTAATTAAGATTGAAGATTATGTACAATACAATTAGGGATTTTTGCACTTATCAGGGAGTGAATAATCCAGCACACGGTGCGTTTGTCTATAAATACACAGCACAGCGCTGCCGCTTTCAGTCACGTGACCAAAACCTCAGGGGCAACTACCTGGCACACCACCCGTCTTTACACTGCCAATTAACCTAGAAACTTAATTAACAGAGTTAATTATTAATTAATCCTCAGGAGCCGCTTTTGCTTGTCATTTGCTCGGTTGGCTGGGTTGGTGGAGTGGAGTCGTTTGGAAGGAATAGTAAATATCTCCCTGATTTTCGATGCATTAAGACGGACAGAAAGTAATAAAAATACATAAATGAGTTTTAAAGGACTCTGCAAAGGCAGGGAAAAACGAGTAGATTAATCTAATTGTTCAGTCACAAAAGAAAATGAAACTTCACGATGAAAAGGCAGCCATGGCATCAACACCAGTGACTGACTTTCTCTCGTCTCACTGTACTTACTGTCCCTTGTTGTCATGTCTTGACGAGTGAAAATGAGTTTTTCCGTGCATTGCACTCACAATAAAAGCAGCCATTTCTTGATGACCTCAAGGAAAAAAAAATGCAGAATATGAGATTAACATTTTGACAGCTAGCATAATAGGATGTCTTTTTGGTCTCTCGGCGACGACAGGTCCCGGCAGAATGTGGGACTTTATGCACAAATAAGCCAAGGTGTGTCTATTGTAAAGAAAAAAAAAATGTCTTTGTTTGAAACAGGTTAATGTATGGATAAACAAAATGATAGCCACTTTCATTTACACTTGCATTCTGGGAACAAAAAGCAAAATTAAGACATGTTTATGCTTCTTAAAATTCTGTCTCTCTTCACATGCAAACCGTGCTCATCCATTTTTTTTTTTTATTCATCAACTACCACGAAGCATCTGTCTTTTACCCAGATATAATTTCATGGTGGCTCTGAACAAATTAACACAAGTTCAATACAATATTCTAGCACATCTAGGGGGGAGAGATAACAAGCTCAGTTTACTAACTAGATGGAAAGGAAGGCGAAAGAGGAAAAGTCTTTTTTTATACAAAAGACTCCATATCGACATGTGTTAATCTATTTAGTTAGAAATATTGCAAGTAAAATCAAGCGTCATTCAGGAGCCGTGGTAAACTATCAGCCCGTAGCTTCAAGGTTAAAGTTGTTCAGTGTCATCAATATGCAAGCCATCAATAATTTTCTGCCATAGAAAATAGAGAGGATGTTGGAACATTAATGTCAGTTTGATTAGTAGGTTCAAGTATTAGAATGAAAGAAAGTGATTTACTGCATCTATTAATATGTGATGCATCATTGTTACAGGTGCAGCCGGTAGAAGAGTAGGTTTGATCGGTGTATAATCACCGGAGGTGTGTGGAGTAAAAGTATTCTTACTTTACTACTATAATGGCTCAAGTAGGAATAGATGTATTTGTAAACATAAGTACACATATCTCATCAAAAAACTAAAGTGTAACGAGTAACATGGAATGTATTTCAGCCTGATTTATTGATTTCAAACAGGTGTGTTAGTCATTTTTGTTTATTTCCATGGTTATTTTTGATCTTTTTTTCATATTTTTGTTGGATTTTGTGGGAAATTTTTATTAATTTTTTGATCATTTTTGCTCACATTGTTACTTTCTTTGTGACCCTTGATTATATTGTTCATTTTTGTTCATTTAATTGATTGCTTATTTTGTTCAGTAATACTTGACCGTTTACTCGGTCACTTTGTTCAGTTTCATTCGTTTCCTCGATAATTTTATTCATTTTCTTGGTAAATTCCGTTGCTTTTTTTGGATTATTTTTGTCCATTTTTTATAATTTTGTTGCTCACTTTACTCATTTAGATTATTTGATCGATTATTTTATTTTTTGATTCAATTGATGAATTTGTTCTTTTTTATTTCAACCTTTTTTTATTCCTACTCATGGAGGTGGAACCGGATGTAACAGACTAGACGTGCATGGACTCGGCAAAACTACTAAACGACATTACATTTTATGGGAAAAGTACATGTAAAGAAGTAAATGATCACTTCCCACCTCCGATAGTCATCTGGAAATATGAATGAGTTCTCGTTGTGTCTACAGAGAGAGGGCGTCCATCATGTCTGTGCAGTCAATCACTGCCGCTCATCAAGTCATCATACATGTGTCAATACTGATGTTTGCTTTGTTTTTTTATGTTGCTTTGCACGTGCACCACGAGCAGGTTAAGCTCACTGTTCACATCAACGAACACGACTTAAATCACGTCTGAACGTCAGAAATGTGCGCAAGCAGAGGCTCGTGGCGCCATCGTGAACCGGATCCGTGCCGCCGAAGCGGACGTGAACGACAGTATAATCAGATAAACTGTGGTCACTGCTCTCGGCGAATGTCATCTCATTTGTCGATAAGCCAAAGGCAAAAATCAAATGATACTAATGTGAGTCTAGTAGATTGATGCGTCCCTGTGTTTTTAAACCGGAATCAACACTTTTTTTTTTATCATCACTGCTGTTGCTTTTTTTTTTTTTACTTAAATCTAAAATGATGAAGGCTTTTTGAGCCAATTGACACCCTGTCACTACATATGCCATTTTTTTTCCACAGCTGCTCTCTTTTTTGTTTTCAAGGATGCATGGAAAGACTACAGTGCATTAATTAAATGCCACTATAACCTTGCAGCCTATGAGACAAAATCAGGCTACTTAAAAGGTACATGTGGCCTATTTTTTTCCCAGATATAAATGTGTTGATGTTAAAATTTGGTTTTGAGCCTTGATATGATTGAGAATAAGGCACCAGAGCATCCAATTACACCCAGAGAGCTTGTCTGCATTTGAATCCATAGTTGAATCACATTCTGTCAGGAACTGGCAGGGCATGGACGCAGCCAGCCAGCATCTCTCTCCGGATGACCTTAATGGATTCCTCTCTGTAACTAAAAATGTCCATTTTCTATCTCCCTGGCATTCTCAACAGCCCCCAGATACAATAGATTTCCGTTCTGTTCCTTTTCTTTCTGTGCTTTCACCGTCTCCCTCCTTGTTTTCTTCTGCCTGATGGAGTATGTCAGTAAGTTGGAAAATGCAAGCGAGGAAGCAGACTTCATGGACGCTGCGGGATCCGACCTAGTGGGTGATCAGTGACGAGTGTTATGAGTTAGCACGAGGACGACATTAACTGTGTTCTTATACAGTACGTTTAGGAGAAAACAGATCGTGTTGTGGATTTATTCCATCCCACTTGTCCATCTGTTACATCTGAAGATTGGATGTGGAACGTGTGGACGCCGTCACTCTGGGCCTATAGAAGAATTTCTCGCAATCGCTGTTTTACCTGTCGTGTCTCGCACGCCGCAACAAAAATGAAAACTCTCATTGGGTTGAATTTCGAAAAGCCCTCGTGTGTGCTTTAATAGACTTTCAAGACATCTCCTTCAAGGAAAAAAAAAAAAAAAGGAAAGTGCTTTATTGATTTAATTCACAAAATGCAGAGCCACTTGGAGATATCACCTCTATTTCAATCAAACCGCGTGACTGTTCATACTTTTGACTGTATGTCGATATACTTGTCACAAGATAGTTTACCTGACATATTGGATTCTGTGATGTATGCAATATGTCAAGATTTACGCAGCTAATGCATATAATCTTTCATAAATTAAGATTTTGACATGTATCAGTGCATCATGATATAAGTCGTATCATAAGGCTGTCAATAACAGGTAATAAGGTAATAAGTTATCTGCCACTTCTGCTTTGCAGTAAAGATATTTTAGGTTTTACAGGCATGTTCATGTCTTACAATAATATGGAAGCCTTTCCAGAAAGTCGTGATAATGTTAAAATACACTAACGGGAGATGACCCCCATTATAATCCAAAACAAAAAACATTTATTGAGGGGTAAGTGACCTAGAGGTCACAATACTCAATACTTCACTGTCACTGTTGCGTCACAATACATCACTGTTTCCAACTTTTATTCATGTATTTATTTATTTATCTGGCTACAGACCAGAAAATTGGTAGAGGGGAACAAAGTAATCTAGAAAATGAACAAAAATAATATAAAAATGTGCAACCAGAGCAACACTACAGTGAGGTGTGGCATTGCTGGGAATGTGTACACAGTAAACTATTGCAGTTTTGAAAAAAATACAGGTAATTATAGTTGTATGCAAAAGTTGGGGCGCCCCTGACAATTTCTAATATTTTCATTTATAAATCAGTAGGGGTTTGGATCAGCAATTTCATTTTGATCTGTCAAATAACTAGTAGACACAGTAATATTTCAGCAGTGAAGTTAGGTTTGTTGAATGAACAGAAAGGGTGTAACATGCATCAAAACAAAATTAGATTAATAAATGAGTTTACAACATATCACCACAGTATTACAGCTAAGGATTACAAAATTTTAAAAAAAAGAAAAATAATAAACAAACGAGTGACCCAATAAAAAGCCTGAGTTTGGCAAAGGCAGTTTTAAGCAACACGCTGAAAATATTTACACAACCAACAAGTTTTACTTCCTTAACCTTTCTATGTTCACTCAAAGCAGCTTCGTAACGTTAACATACAGCGTATGAAGCTGTGTACTGTGGTACATTGTTTTAGCTTAAGTGTTCAATTTCAGATGTTGAGTTTTATGCTTTGGAGCCTTGACATTTTCAACTCAAAACACTTTTCACAGCATAGAAATGTATTTACCACAATCTGAAATGGTGCATTAACAAAAGTTCAGCGTGTAGTTGGGTTTCCATCCAAATTTATTTCTTCAGAAAACCGGTAGAAGAAAAGATGGATTTATGTGCTCTTTTATCTGGTTTGTGAATACTAAGAGCTTGTTTACCATCATCATTGTCACGGTTTGAAAGTTTTTTAAAGATTTCTGTTCGGGTGTTTTTGCATAAATTGATATAGCTGGGTAGAAAGACTGTTCACAAATGGCCAGTACGACTGTATGTGTTACAGACGCTGTTGGCCCTCGGGTCGTTTTAACATTAATGCTGCTAGGCTCATAAGTGTGTAGTGATGCTTTATGGCCGGCGTACGCTGCGATTTCAGACCCAACTGTGGCAGCCGCACACGCCCCCTGCATCGGAAGAGATTGTGGCCGGAGATCATGCCTCGACCCCTGCTGTTTTACGACCAGCCCGAGTGGTCGGAGCCGCAAATCGTTCCTCGGACGGATTTCAAACATGTTTGATTTCCAGCCGATCACCGTGCGTTTTCTCCGCTTTTCCCCTCACTGCGCCTGTGCGGCCACAGCAGAGCAGCAGGAAACAGGAATTGAGGAAAGCAATAGACATCGCAGAAATATAACATACTGGAGCCAATGATACAGCGGCTGCTGCACCAAAGGGAAGAGAGAAGCGAGACTGTGGAACCCACACAGGTGGACAAAATCACAGTATTTCTCCCCGGTATTGATTGAAAAAGACGGTCTGATCACTCATACTATGGCACACTTGCGTGCGGGCGTCGGAACTGCGCATGCGTTTGCAGCTGACGCGGTCGTACAGCGTACCTTCACGTTTACACCTTTCTAAAATCGCACAGCGTATGCCAGCCTTTATAGTCTGTCAGCATTCAGTGTAGAATGAGTCCACTTCAATCTGCAGGAGTTTGTGTCATGTGTTTTGCTGACAAACTATGGCAAAAAACACTGCATTAAATATATTTTATAGTAGTAAAGGAAATGTATAAATATTTTTGCTTACTATGGCAAAATATTGGGACTAATTTAACTGTAGAATCTAGGTTGACTGTGAAATATAACAGACATTTTTAAACATATCCTGTGTTATTTACTTGTTGACTTATGAGCTTTTCACCTTAAATATTGAAATGTAATCGTCCAGTCATTTTTTGATGCTCACTGTGCTCTACTGCCATGTCAATGTTGAATACATTTGACTCTTCATGTAAACAAACTTTTCCATCAGATTCCATAATGAGAATTTTTTTTAGCCTGAATAACTTTAGACAAAAAGAGATGGACCATATTACTGCCACCTTCCACTTTATGAAGCGTTATAGTGTTTAATAATTTTCTTTAGGACATAATTATAACGTCCTTGTGTAACCAGCAATTTAGTTAAACATTATTTGAACTAACCTTGGACACACTTTAGTTTTATTATTAAAATACTCTTCCTAAACTGCATTTTAGCCATGTCCAGTCACGGGTTCATAGTGTTGTCACCAATCCCCTTCATCCCCTTCCACATTCTCCTTCAATTACACCTTCTTTCTCTCCCTCCACGCTTTCCTCCGTGTAGATCCTGCTCATCCTCCCTCTTTCATCTGTTCCTCTTTCCATCTCCCTGCCACTCCTCCATCTAATCATTTCTCCTGAGTGGGGCTAATTAAAGGAGATCTGACGGAGTGCGCTGACCACAGGAACATCAATCAATCTCTGTCCAACACAGCGAGCCCCCGCTGACTCCCCCAACCTGCTGCCAACGCATGCAGCTCCGCAAAGGTTAATTGTATTCATTATATAAGGGACAGAGCAGGAGAGAGGGACGGATGGAGAGAGAATATGCTGTAAAGTCACCCTGAAGGTTCAGGCTTCAGGGTGAATTCTCTGCAGGCCCCGGAGAGGTTAAACTTAGAGCATCAACACCACCTGTCAGCTATTTCTCTCTTAATGTCTACTTCTCCACCCAAACATTTGTACAGCAGGAGCACTTCGTACTTTTCACTGCTATTCCATCATCTACCCACCTCGTATCTTTCCATCTATGCATAACATATATACATAATTGTATTAATTTAGTTGATGGAACATACGAAGGGAGTCACACATCATTAATGAAGCCTCCTGATTAGTTGATTAAGCCTTAACAGACTTTGGGCTAAAACTCATTTAGTCCTCTCAGTCCAGCCGACATGGCTGCTAATGAGGTTTGATACCGCGTCATTTTTTGTTACAGATATTAACAGCTTTTCCAGCTCGCCCACCCATTTGTTAACGCAGCACTACTTCGATTTGTATGCACCAGCGTACAGGGACATTTAAGGCATTTATTATATTAACAAAACCTCTCAGCTTTCAACTCCAGCACGATTGTAGTACTGTTCATCATGCAACTCGCACGATTTAAACCCCCTGAAATTTTGTCTTGAAATGGTAAAAATGAATATCACGTCAAAGTTGAGTGTCTCATTAAGCATCGGCAACAGTCGTACTGAAAAAATATGTCTAGATTGATCAGTTATCCTAGTTTTAAACAGCTCTTTTTGTGGGTGAGCTCAGTTTCAGGAGTTCTTTCGGTTCCATACTCAGCATGAGTGACTGCTACTGCCTTCTCTCGAAATATATTAAACTAGTCAGTGTATTTTTACACAAACACAAGGCAGCAATAGTTTCTTCAATTCACAGGTGAATTACAGTAATTTGTGCCATTTCTTGCCCTCTCGATGTACTTTAGACCATCAGTTGTCCTGTGTGCTTTACTACATAACTTATTTCACAGATTGGATGAGTACAGCATAAATGTACTCTTTAGAAAATAATAGAAAATGAAGAAAAAACACTCTAATAGAAGGTGTGGCCAAACTTTTGACTGGAAGAGTAAGTCGAAGTGAAATAGGCCCCCCTTTTCCACAGGATGGCAACCATTCTGCCAGGGTTGAGTGACCCAAGAAATAGCCAGGATGCTCAATGGTTGCCCAAACCCCGAAATTCCTCGTTCTGTGTAGCGGCTCCAGCGATCCTCCTGCCTCCCTTGAACCACCAAATATGCAAACGACAGGTATTTCCATGGCGACCTACAAGCATCCTCTGCGTCCACCTGGCTGCCTCCTGTGCCGTCACGGAGGACCAGCTTGACGGGAAACTTTGCAGCAGTTTCCCTGGCGACCACTGGGCGACCGTTGTGCAACTGTGTCACCCATGTTCAAAACAATCTGCAGAACATGGCATCCATGGCGATGTGTACCATCTTTCTATGGCTCCATTGAGCCTCCAACGAAGATCTGCCAAATTTTGTGGTCAACGGTTGCCATCCTGTGTAAAGGGGGTACGACCAGTGCACAGTTACAGAATGTACATTTAAGTTGACACTTGAGATGAAACAGTATCCTGAGTCAGCTTAAAGGTCTATAGATTTGCTTTGCTATTTTAATACAGTCTCGGTCAGACCATTTACAAGAATATATGTTTGAACTTTGCAATACGGCACCAATGATGTGACCAACATTTTGCATTGTAATACACTGTTTACTGAGATACTCAATAATAATCAGCATTTATTATTGCCTGTGTTTGCAGTGACATATTAGAAAGAGTCAAATAAAACACTAAAAAGGACAAATTAGTATACATTTACATGATATAAAACAATCTATTTAAATGGCACCGGGTGCTCATTAAACCACAAACTCATAATGTATTTAAGCTAATATGTAAGGAGCATTTGGGGTTGCCAGGTTTGAAAAATGGCTGTATTCAAAGCCACAATATCATTTGAGGTAGGAAAAAAAAGGTCAACCACTTCCTGGAAAGGGCAGCCTGAGCCTCCAGATGAAAATTAATCCAGTCACAATTTTATAACATTATAAAAATGCAGACTCAAACAAAAATGCAGCCTGGTAAATATGTGGCTTTATTGGAGATGTGTCTCTAAAGATGCTGATAAGTCAAATATTAAGGTGGGGGGAGTAGAGTATTTTTTTATTTTTAATCTAACCTGGCAACCTCAAATAAATTCCTATGTATTGCTTATGGATGAAATGATTGGTAAATGATTAGTATTGTTTCGTAAAACTGTTAAGATTATAAACCATTTGGTGCTTTATTCTACAGTACAATTTATTTTACTGAAAGTTTCCTTCAGAACAAACAAAAACAAGCTTCTCGGTTTATTATCCACAGCCTCTTACAAAAATGTGACTGTACATTGACCAATCTGTCTTTTGCCTTTGGCAGTTTGTGAAAAAACTCTTCCTGAATCTGTCTTCGAGAGCTTGTTCAAACAGATTGTTCAAAGCACTTGTGAACTTCTAAAATGCTCTTTTTTTTACTTTTTCTTTCATTCCCGTGCACTTCTCCCAAACATTTATTCATGAAATAAACTCCATAAACAAAAGGTTAAATCACACAAAACTTTTTCAAACAAACTGTGTGTTGTTACTATGGAAACCTGCACAACCCACCGCTGAAGGTTATCCAGACATTCTCCTAGGCGATGCACTGAGCACCCTTGAACGCCCAACATGACAGCGTAGACAGCTCACACGCTCCTAGTGGCAACTGTTTCACCTCCCACAAGGAGTATTTTAGTTTATGTTAACAAGAATTTGCTTGAGTGATTTAAATTAAACAGTTTACAAATTCTACATGTTTTACTGCCTTCTAACAGGCCTCTCGGGACTGTGAACTCTGTTGCCTATTTCATGAATGTGCCGTTTATTACTTATTGGACGGCTGTTCGGAAGTTGATCACTGGCCTTCTAAGCAGCTCGCCTCCCCGTTCTCAAAAATGAATTATCTTTTGATTCAAGCAGACAAAATCAATTCTACATCCTGCACTTATTGAGCTTATTTCTCGCTGATATTCCCTGCTGTGGTGCAGATATCGAAAACACTTGTACAAAGTTAAGCTCATTGATCTCTGATGAGCTGTCGCTTTAAGAGAACAAAAAGACTGTTAGTTTACTCGTGATGCGATTTAACTTTAGAATGAATAAGCTGTCATACACATGCTGCAGCATTATAATTCACTGTATTATTATTAGAGAGCTGGCAGTGTTCCTAATAAGAGCGTTCTGATTTATCCATCTCTACTCGGCCCTTTATGCTCTTGGCATCGGTTGCATCGCCAGATGTGGCTCAAGATAAACCATACAGCGTCTGAGTGATCAGTGGACAGCCGATAGTGTAGCACAGTCCTTAACAGCAGCAGCTGTATAAATTATAGCACACGCTGCCTCCTTATGGTGAGGAGACAGTACTGCTGCCACAGCTGGACGGTGAAGTCAAGGTCATGGGGGAGAGTGTCAATTGCTGGAGACGTACAGCTTCACCCTTTGTCCCTGATGATTACTTATGTGTGTGTATGTGTGTGAGCCTTTAGTGTAGGATTGTATTGTCTGTCCGTGTAAGTGTGTGTTTGTCTTGGATGAGGTAGAGGATCACCGTGGTCGCTGTTTCAGCCTTTCAAGCATCGTTATCACTGGAATAAACAACAGCTAAGCTCCGATGTCCTTGTTGACCTTGTGCCTCTATTGGATGGTATTAAGTGTGTGTGCGCATGCAGTTGGTCATGAAAGTGTATTTGTGCTTTTTTAGAACGTTTGCAATACAAATACCCATGTTTATGTCTTCACATAATTACCCTGCTGGATTCCTAGTTTTGTCTTAATTAGTTTATTTTGTTTTGAGAGAATTCTTAACCATATTCTGTGTGTGCTTGTTTGTGTATGCTTATTAAAGGTACCTAATCCCTTCTTTGGACCGCTCCCATGCTGGCTTCTACCGCTGCATCGTCAGGAATCGTGTGGGAGCCCTCCTACAGAGGCGCACAGAAGTACAAGTGGCCTGTAAGTACAGAAGCACTGCAACCCTGGCAATGGATTTAGCAAGAAAATAAATAAAAGATGTGGATGTAGCCACGGCAGCATCCCTCACTGGCTGTGGGTGAAGGTTCACGTTTGCATTTTGGCCCTCGCCATTTTAGCTTTTTGGAGGCAGAAATGACAAAATGAAGACGAAGGGGTAAAACTCACCAGTGTGATGCTAATGCTGCTGCTAATGTACCATACTGTTAATCTAACTAGCTGGGATAGGCTCCAGCACCCCCCCCCCCC
>JAQQAE010003216.1:0-20629 GCA_029823295.1 Pseudamia nigra | reverse complement strand
TTTTTTTTTTTTTTGGAAGATTTTGGTCATTTTTTAAGGCAACTTGTTGGTCATTGTGATCATTCTTTTTTCTCATTGTGCATTATTTTCTGTTTTGTTCACTTTCTTGATTATTTTATTCACTTCTGATCATTTATGTTGGTAATTTCCGTTCCTTTTCTTGAATAATTTGTTCATTCGTTTTGTGTATTTTCTTTACTATTTTTGATTTAATGCTTTTTTAGTTAATTTGTGTTTTTATATAAAGTTCAATACCCCTTTTTAAATATATGTTATGATCTTGAGCATCTTTTATGATCAGAGCAGCTCATTCAGCACTTGTCAAAAAGCTTGATTTGAGCTTTTTTCAGAAATCCTTGGCTTTTATTTCCTCTTTACAGAAACGAAAGGAGAGATCCCCTTCCTCAAAAATATTTCCCAGTCTCAACCACTGTTCATGATGTGGTCAGTTACTGCTTTTGACCACATTGTCAACTCGCATTTTCTAGTAAATGTAAAACTCAGCAGTGTGGACAGAATGAGGCACAAGATTGGAAGGTACAGTATATTCCAGTTTTGCTTCATTCCAACAACTGGATGAACTTGAACTTGTACTGCCAGAGTTGTGTTGTTTTTTTTTTTTGTTTTGTTTTTGCAGTGCTGTACTTGTACTGAACACATCTAGTGTGTGAAAGAACACATATGGAATTATGGAGTATACAAATCGAGAACATGTTTTATATTTTACATTGTCCAAAGTAGCCACATCTAGCTTTGGTGACACTTTTGTATTCTCTCATCAGAGTCACAAGGTAGTAGTAATAATAATAATTTATTTATATAGCACTTCTCAAATCTCCTTCACAAAGTGCTGACACTGAATCCATTATCCATTCACTGCTGGTGGTGGTAAATTATATCTGTAGCCACAGCTGCCCTGGGGCAGACTGACAGAAATGTGGCTGCCAATTCATGCCAATGGCCTCTCCAACCACCACCAAACATTCATTCATTCACATAAGACAAGGTGGGTGAAGTGTCTTGCCCAAGGACACAACAACTGGGATGGAATGGGATTCAAACCTCCAACCCTCTGGTTATTGGACAACCTGCGCTACCTCCTGAGCCACAGCCATCCACAGTCACCTGTATCGGTTTTCAGTTGCCAAGTGTGTCCTGCCAACAGTTAATTTGTATCATTTCTTTGCTTTAGGCAACCCCAAGTGCAGTCACCACAAGCTTCAAACACTATCTGAGGCTCAAAATTGGCAGTTTCTAGGGCAAGTAATTCTAATAAACTTATCTTTTGCAGCAGAGGTAACTCTTGGTCTTGGCTTCCTGGGACAGTCCTCATGAGAGCCAGTGTCATCATAATTGTTTGATGTCTTTGACGACTGCACTTCGGGATACATTCAAAGTTCTTGAGATTTTTTTTTTTAGATTAACTGAACCTTATTTCAGGGGTCTTCAACATTTCTCAGGCCAAGGTTCCCCAAAATAATGAAGAGATGAAGCAGGGACCCCCTATTATATGTACAGTATTGTATAAAATTGTGTTTTATATTAAAGTCACGGGTTTTCTTGGCTTTAGACTAACAGCTGCAACTGAGACTAGCTAGACTTAAATGTTACTGTACAACCATATGAGAGGGAGTCATTTACTTTAAGTGCATAACTGAGAAGTATCTGTACAGAAATGTTTTGCTGGCAATAAGTTAAGTGTGTGTGGGGGAAATGATTAATTTCAAGTTAACTGCAAATTCGGAGCTGTCAAAAAGACTTGGTGTAATAGAGTGTGTAAATGAAAATAATAAATATATTTTAGAGAATCATAATATAATTTAAATATTGAAGGCTACAATGTGTTCTGTGTAAAGTGAAAGGTGCTGCTGTGCCATTAAAGGATTTTCTGAAGGTTTCATCTCCATGCATCAGTACAGCTAAGAGAACGAGCAGACAACACACTGTAGGTAAGGAAAAAATATATAAAAAGAACTTAAGTGTGAAGTTCCAGAAGTGTCTGGATTTGAGCGGAACTGAAAGCTTGATTTATTTGAAGAAGGGAACAGGTTAGTAGACTGGACATATGCTTGTACACATGCTTATTTCAGTTTCTCTAATGATGAGCAGCAGCAGACGGTTGATGTATCCAATTATGTGACAGTTTTGTCATTATAATTTCATTTTCAAAGTAAATAATCATGCTAGTGTACAGCTGTAGTTTCCAGTGTTGCAATACGTAGGTTTTGTTTGAAAACCAGGGAGATATTTTCAGAAGGGCATTTCTGCATGATCCTCTGAATTTTCAATGTCAGATATTTTCTGTGCCCTTGTGAATTTCTAATGCCTGTTAATGATGCCTTTTCTGCATAAGTTTATTAAAGGAAAACAATTAAGTGTATGATACAGAAAGCAAACAAAATATTCAAGAAAATGAACAAAACTGGAAAATAAGCAGCAAAATGAACAAAACTGAAAAGAACAAAGACAATATGATTACCAAAATGACCAAACTAATCAAGTAAATGGATAATGCTGAAAAAAATGGCAAGGAATTGATTGAAATTCATCATTGAATAAAAACTAAATTTGCCTTAAAAGGAAGAAATTTGTCAAGAAAATGAACAAAACTGAACAAAGTAAAAACAAAATGATCCCTATAATAAACTAAATAAATTCAATATGAAAAAAATAATTATCAAGGCAATTAGCTGAATTGAACCAAAAAAGTAAAATGATGAACAAAATGAAAACAAAAATAAGAAAAATGTCAATATTTACATAGGAAAATGTTTTTGGGATCATATCATAAAATTATATATACATATATAAAGTATTGAATATTTTCTAAATAATTCCCCTAAATATTTATCTATTCACTGTTTTGTACAGATAATACGGTGTTTTGTTTTGAAACTCCTTTTTTTTTTTTATTTGTGAATTACATCAATGCTATTTATACATATTTAAGTTAAACTTAAAGAGATAGCATGCTTTTAGCTTTAGTTTGTTGCACTATCCAGGGATTGTAGATTGTGGGTAAACCTAGCTTTACTGCAGAAGATAAGGGAAATACTATTTTGACTTTGTTAATATTTAAAGTTAAAGACAGTTTAGTTCTGAAGACATTTATTTTCATGCACTGAACAAAGACATGACATGTTGGGAGTTATATGTTATGTGTTCTCATGTTGCCCTCTTGTGGTCACTAGAATGACTGCAGCTGTAATGTCAATACAGTCCAGTTAGTTTCAGTCTATGGTCTGGATTGGTCAGTCCTGAATACTGGCATCATTGTCCAGGAGACATTTCTTGGTTAACTTTGCAGTTTGTTTTTAATTATTCTCTTCATGGTAGGTCTAAAGCTGCACAAGTATTTTTTTAATAATATCAGACTGAAATAAGTCTAGTGAACACCAGCATTAAATACACATGGACAAAATAGGTGCAAATTCAATTATGAACAATAACATAGTTGAATGCAAGGATGAACACTGGGGAGGACAAAATAATAAAATGACTAAAAGTGAACAAAATGATTAAAAAATTAGCAAAATAATCAACAAAATTAAAAATGAACAAAACAATTACAAACATTAGCTCAAAAAACAAAACCATGCGCAAGAAAATGAGCAAAAAGGAAGGAAATAATTGAGACAATGCACAAAAAATAACAAAATAATCAGGGCACTCAACAAATGAACAAACTAACCAAGAAAATGAAAACTAAATTGTTAAACAAATTAGTAAAATTGATCAAAATAATCAAAAAAGTGAACAAAATCGTAAATAAAATGATAATATAAACAAAATGAGCAAAAATATGCAACACAATGAGTAATAACAAATCAAATAATCAAGAAGGAATTAACAATGAAGAAAATAAGCCACAAAATGTACAAAATATCCATGAAAGATAAAAAAAAACAGGTGAATGAAATGAAAGAAGTGACAAAACAATCTTAAAATCACAACAGCCCATCAAAATGAACAAAATGAGTATTAAATCAAAACTAACAAAGTCTTCTGAAAATCAACATAAATGAGCAAATAATCAAGAAAATGAAATGAACCCAACAATCGACACAACTGACATTGATTATGTAAAGCAGTGTTTTTTAAAGACAAAACACGCTACCTATTACGTAAAGTAAAGTGTTTTATGAAGAGGGAGGCTAATCCTCATTTTATAAATATTGCGGGGGACGCCCCCCCTCCCCGAAATCTACGCCTATGGTTGAATGAGCAAAGCTTGCCATGAACAGGTTCAGTGTGCACGGCGACACCCGTCAATGTAGCAGACAGTAAGTCCTTCGGTCCTGTAGGGGGCGCACTGTGTTTCTGCCGTGTGTGCGTCCTCCAGCATCTCCAAAAAAGGAAGAAATATAGGAGGAAGTGGTGAAATCTGGACAGCACAGCTTCAAATATCTGCTGTCCATAACGCTTAGCGTACTTTTTTTTTAAGCTTGAACTAACATTTGCACCCTCTCCAAAATGTCTAAAAGTGCACATTCCGACAAATTTAGGAAGGTAGATGTGGACGAATACGACGAGAACAAGTTTGTGGACGAGGAAGATGGAGGAGAGAACCAGGGTGGACCAGACGAAGCAGAAGTGGACGCTCTGCTCAGACAATATCCTTTATTTTATACATTCTGTCTAATTTACTTCAGATTCCACGTTAAGGTCAGGTTTTAGACGGGGAGGCCACTCGAGCACCGTGTGGCATCAACACCTTCTGCTAACCTTACTGTTTGTATTCAGCCGATATCTAAAAGCAGGCTAATCGATCCTCATAATCCATTGATACACGAATGTGTGAACGTGAATCGGTTATAGTTGTAGGTAATTTAGCACGTTTTACATTTCTATGACATAACGTTCACATTCGCTGTCAAAGTAGCGTTTCCGGGTGTCACCTCAGATGAGGGTGTGGTCGAAGAAATAGTCATTACTAGTAAAAATAAACTTCATTCATACCGTTACTAAAGTAAAAGTTTCAAAATGTTACCAGACCAGTAGTCAGTGTGCAGTAAAATAGTCTCTGTCAGTGTTTTGCTCTTATATATCGTGATCTTAATTAACTTTACTGTCGCATTCATGTGTATGTGGTATTGTTCTGCTGTAGATGTATAGTGCAGGACTAATTTAAAATACTTTATTCACTGGGAAGTTTAACCTACAACAGTGAGTTATATTTTGTAAGACCTGAAAAACTATTCTGCTAACTTTAATACAAATATAAGAAGTATGCATTCAGTTGTACTTAAGTAAAAGTGCTTAATTACATTCTGCCACTTACCTGCTGTGTAACTGCCATTGACCCTAAATTTTAATTATTTATTTGTGAAAGGTTTTATTCTTTTAAAATAATCAGCAGTGTGCCTCCATTGCAGTTAGGTTGTGAAAAAATGTAAACATGGCTGCAAACAGATCAGACTTACCCGAGCCACTGAATTTCAGTGAAAAAAAACAAATCAAAAATGATTTGCGTGTCTGGCTCACGGCATGTACTCTCATGGAATAATCCTGCCATTAGCTGCCAATTTCAGTAAGCGTTCTCCTTCCACCTGATAGCTGTGTGTTACCGTCTTCACATTCTGTCTACAATAACAGCAAACTACAAGCTTCAACCACACATCGAAGATGATCAATTCTGAGAAAGACAAAAATCTTTTTATGTGGTTTCTTTAGTGGGTTTCGTCCTTTAGCCATCCAAGATGAGTACCATTAATTTAAAGAAACATAAAGTCATTAAACAAGTCAGAGTGTTTTTTCTGGATTTAAGAAAAGTGAATAACAGCAGACTTATCTCGAGTACATCACTAACACAGTGTGGAGTTGTGTCCAGCTATAGGAGACTGTAACGCAGGTATAAATGTCTCTTGTTCTTTGCTGCCACCATACTTAAGAACAAACTTTAAGTTATTTTTGTTCTCTAATTTGTCACATGTGTATAGTTTTTATTTCACTTGTGTTGTTGCACTGTGTTGTCCTTGACTGTCATTTTGCAAGGGAAACATGAATGCAGCTCTTCAAGCTGTGCTCAAAAATCCTCCTATCAACACCAAGAACCAGAATGCTAAGGTATTACCATGTTTTCTTCCAGCTAGTATAAGAACACATTGTTTTGCATTGTTACTGAATATACTTAGCATCTGTTTACCAATATATACATAGCCTATATATATATGTACATACCAATATATATGTAGCCTGCGTTGCTGATGCAGGCAGACTGTGAACTGTTTAGCCTCAGCTGGATGAGGTTTAAATCTTCTGTCTACATGTGTTTGTGTGTGCAGGAGCGAGCAGAGCTGCTGGTCGTCAAAGTGCTCAGCAGTTTTAAAAGCAGTGACATTGAGAAGGCTGTGGGTTCGCTGGACAGAGCAGGAGTGGACCTGCTGATGAAATACATCTACAGAGGCTTTGAGAAACCTTCTGACAACAGCAGTGCTGTACTGCTACAGTGGCATGAAAAGGTATACACAAATCAGAAATGTATATCTTGTTGAATGAATTTTATGTTGAAAGGAGGATTCAACAATGAAATATATTTTGTATTGCTTGGCCATATTAAATTCTTATGTAAAAGTCAAAATCAACAATTTGTCAATCTATCTTGATTAAAGATTTTTTGTTCAGCTTAAGCTTATCAGTTTCTAATTAAGTAGTAAATTATTAGTAGCAATTAAATAGTAAATTAATGTAGCTTCATTTTTAACAGGCTCAGTCACTGTAGTTTTGTGGCCTAAGGGCGTACTTACACTTCACTGTACTCAGTACAGCTGAGCTGCGTTGAAGTGCTTCCCTGGCCCTGCTGCATTTGGAAGAGGTGGCTCACGGCGTAGCGTGGTTACTCACACATGGACCTGATGTGTATCTGATATATAAACCTCTTTTCCTGGTGCCTCCACATTTGGGCAGTGCAATTTAACATAAAATTACCAGTAGAATGATGTTAATTTATATGTGTTTATAACTAACTACAGTGCATTTCACTGTTTAATTTTCATTATTTGCATAACCTTTGCACTTGCATACTAAACTGCATTTCACATTCGAGTGCTCATGCAATGACACTGAAATTTAATATAATTTGAAAGGGGTAGAAAATGGATGGATGGATGATCTGATTTGATGCCACTTGTGTTTTTAATAGTTTATGCAATAGGTGGAACTTGGAACAAACAGGCTGATTCCTGTCAACACTAATCCATTAACCTATTTTGGTAATTTTTTGCTTAGGTTATTGTTGATGTTCCCATGACCTGATGTGTGCATGTCGTGTGTCCTCAGGCTCTCGCAGTGGGAGGAGTGGGCTCTATAGTCCGAGTCTTGACTGCCAGGAAGACTGTGTGATCAACCCGGTCCCCACAGACACCAACTGTGACCCAAAACCACCGGAGCTGATAACAGGGACATGTCTTTATGTGTTTTCTCTTTTTGGACATGATTCCCATTTATTTTTATATTGGAGCAGAGTGTCTTCCTGATGCCATTATGTCCTTTTTTCTGCAGTCGCTTTTCACATCTCTGGGATTTTGATGCTCTGGCAGTGAGGCAGGGTGGTGCTGGCACCTCACTTCCTGTCTGTTTGCCAGCCGTGCAGAGAGAACACACACATTTCAGTAGCTTCACCCACACAGACACACTCTTCTCCAAAGCAGCTCCTTTCAAACTGCTCCACTGATGCCTCCATTGGCTCTCTGTGTCCTCTCGCCTCCTCTGCTGTTTTCTCTTCTTCCTCTCTGAAGCCTCCGACTCTTTTAAGTTGAGGAAATGGAAAGGTTTGTTCTTGAATGGACTGGTGACCCTTCCAGGGTGTGTCCCTGCCTTTTGCTTAGTGCATGCTGGGATTTAATTTTCTCCCCTTCTAATCATCTTTTTCAACTTTTTTTTTTATTTTACTTTCAACATATTATGTATAGCCTGAATTCCGGGATGTACTGCTTAAATTCTTTGTTTTTATATCTGAAATAAAATCTCTATAATGCGCTGAACCTAAGCATTGGTCTTCTCTGTCTCAAATCACTGTTTACAGATTACTTAAGAATGTATGTATTGTAATAGCATTAGAACAGTGTAATTAAGGTAGTGCATAAAAGTAAAAATACTCATTGTGCAGTACATTGGTCCTGGTCAGTGTCCTACTTCTATGTTATGTTTTTGATTTATTTTACTGCTGCGTTAATGTGTATGGTGCATTTTACTGCTGTAGATGTTAAAGGCTGAGCTCATTAGAACATTGTTATTCAATGTTGGATTGTTTAATTTCCAGTTGTACATCATAGTCGTAAAGAACATTATGTGTCTGTCACATTGCTGTCATGGGAGACTAAAAAGTTGTCTTTTAATGATTTTGTGACAATGTATTTCCCTGAATCTGAGGGGGGGTTTATCTTATTTATCTTCAGAAAGAGAAGAATTTTCTCAATCCATAAAACTACATCAATGCCTAAGTTTACCGCAAATATTCAAAATCAGTGCATTTGGAAATGGGCAGTTTTCATAGGAAAGGAGCTGAAGTAGTAAGATGAAGTGGAGTCAGAAGTACTAATACTGAATCTGAAATGCAGTGGAGCACAGATATAACGCTGCATACAATGGAAATATCTCAGTTACAAATACCTCAAATTTGAAGAATTGCAGTTGGTAAAAGTAGTAATATTCCACTACTGTTATTTAATAAGTACACTGAGGCACACCAATGAAGTACTTATGAGCTAACTTGTTACTTCACTCATTAGTTACATTTAAGCTGTTTACCAGCTGCTTCACACATTTTTCACTGGATAAATAATTAAAATGCATATGGTGCAGTCTCACAGATTAAGCTATTCAACCTCTGTTTATAAAGTGTTGATAAAATTTTCTTTATTTCAACTTATAATACCAACTGAAGTAATAAACAGACCTACAAAGGATTTAAGATATGAGATTAAACTTTAAGTACACTGGCAAGAGCACATTCCACCACCAAGACCTGTCAATTCTCTGATCATCTGATGGTGTCTGAGATTCTATCAATATCAGCCTAACTGTTCATGGGGAGGGGTTGAGTGATTACACTTGCAAAATGAGCTGCCTCAGAGCTTGGGCATCTTCCAATAGTAATAATGCAAAAGCTACTGCACAGTAATGAACATAAGCATATGTTTTGTTTGAACAAGGAATGTTTAAAAGTCCCCTGCATACTTAAAAAGTTTGATCCATCCCATTTCTGCACTGGTTTATGGATTTGGGACAAAGTAATGCCTGTGGAAACACACTGGGCTTCACAACACTTTGATTCTGTGCCTCTGTACTCTTCCTCCAGACTATGGGACATTGATTTCCAAATGAAATGCAAAATTTTAGTTCTGCTGAGTAGGGGCATTGGACCACTGAGCAGCCATCCAGCTCTTCTACTTAGCCCAGGTAAGATGATTCTGACATCACCTCTCGTTCAGGAGTGACTGGACACTAGTAATGGGGCACCTGTCTTCTTTTTCATGGACATCTGTTTGATGTTTCCTTTGTGATGTTGTGTAAGTTCTTGAATCGCCTTTTTCCGTAACGCTGTGGTCATCCCTGTAGCTTGTGCACCTGTTCTTGCCATGCGTTGTCCTTCCAGTCAACTTTCCATGAATCTGCTTTAATCCAACGCTCTCTGACTCCATATCCATGTCAGTGATGCTCAGCTGTGGCGTCTCCTTTTTATGGAAAGTCTCAACAATTGTCTTCTGGAAAAATGTCAAGTCAGCAGTGTTCTGTATGTTGGCGGTTGTATGTATGGACAGGTTCATGTTATTTAGAATAGAATAGAATAGAATAGAATAGAACTGTATGTATCCCTTTTAGCACGTGCACGTGTGCGCTTCACTGGTCAGACCAAGTTTCCAGTAGGTAGATCATTTTGCCTTGGTCATTTTATAAGTAGCTCACGTGATGAACAAGTGTGAGCACCCCTGGTCTAGATTGTCCATGATGTCCTCGAGTTTCTTTTGTGTGCACCTGTCCACCACAGCCTCCAGTGAGTCCAGCCTCCTTCCAACCACTAATCCAACCTTTTTAACCAGGCTGTTCAAGCGTTTTACATCTCTGTGTGATGCTGCCTCCTCAGCAGACTGCAACATAAGACTGTGCTTGCAATGACTGACTGGTAAAACGTGCAGCATCTTAGGGCTGACGTCAAAGGACCAGAGCCTCCGTAGGAAGAATGGGCGACTCTGACCCTTTCAGTACAGTGTATCTGTGTTCTGGGACCAGTCCATCTTGTGGTCAAGATGTATACCAATATATTTGGATGTTGGCAACACCTCAACGTTCACACTGTCAGTTTTGATTTGCTCAGCTGTTGGGTGGTCTTAGACCTTCTGAAGTCCAGTATCATTTTTTTTTTTTTTTTGTCTTAGTGGTGTTCATCAGGAGTTTTTCTGACTCCACTCACAGACAGCATTTATCAGATGTCTGTACTCCCCTTCTTGTCCGTTCTTTATGCATGCACGATAGCAGTATCAGCGGAGTATTTTTGGATGTGGCAGGACTCAGAGTTGTATTTGAAGTCTGATGTGTACAGTGTGAACAGGAAGGGAGCCAAAACAATCCCCTGTGGAACTCAAATGCTGCTCATTACAGTCTCAGAAAGAGACTTATACGCCAATGTCATTTTTCAAAGTTGAATTGAAATATTCTAATACTTTGACACATTTTCCTCTTTTCTTGGACAGCAGGCTATAATTATCAAATTTTAATCTTTTCTGTGATATTCTAATTTTTGAGATGCATCTGTATATTTAGTAGTTTACGTCTTGCATTTGGCCAGTGCAAATAAATTATCTTTATCTCTTCAAAGTTTTCAAACAGTCTAAGTCCTTTCTTATGTGTTGATTAATTACGTTAACTTATAATGATAGTGCTGCTCTTACAGTCTTTCTGTTTGTTTATGTATTTGTTTGTAATAACAATGTCGTCAATTGTGGCCCCACGGATGTAATTCGAGGGAGGCCCTATGGCAGGACTCCATTTCCCAAAATCCACCGCATCTTATACATCCGCCATATTGCCTACTGCCTAAACGCGCTGGCTGGATCGGCTCGTATCCACAACTGAAAATGTAAGTACAGAAACAATCATATTTTTATGCCAGCTAGAAGCATTTCATGCAAATGTCTGCATTTGTACGTCCGTGACTTTGCGAATATGAGTTTGGTTTTGTTTAAATGTCGGTAAAATTGCCACAATCTTACGGTGAAGTTCTTGAGATTGGTGCGTCGGCTCATTCTCTGTTGTTGTTTTTCCCTCTGTCACAGCGACAAATTACATTCACGATTCCCATGAAATACTCTACAAACACCCAATTGGACTTTTAGATTTTTGTGCATGCGTGGTCATCCACTAACTATATTGTGCATTTGTTTATTTTCTGCCTTCTGCGGGTTTCTAAAATTGCGAATATTCCAGGTAAAATAGCGTTACGGAGAAAAGGCAGCCTGGGGTAGCTAGTTAGCATTAGCTATTAGCCACATTCATTTTGCATGAAATCAGTGCGCGGGGTCTGTCTATTAACTGCCGACGACAACAGTGAATAGTCTTTGTCTTCCTCTGGTTTTTTAAAATGTACCAAATGCTGAAAACGCTTCCAATTTGATGCGCTTATCATTGCCATATGGTTTTTGAATTACTGTCTGAGATTAATAGCATATGCTGTTCGCAGAATGTGTAAGGCATGGTCCTAAATGCAGAGGTATTTGGTTTTGTTTTCCTGATATTAAGTTGGGGTGAAGATGTGGAACAGTTTACCTGTAATCACACGGTGTGTTTATCGGGCCCCATGTCTGTATTGAAACATGGCAAGGAGCAGCAATGTGAAAAAGCCCAGAGTCAGACTGTTATTGCCTAATACTGGCACTGAGGGAAATTGGTCTGGTCAAATTAAAGGACTCACCTGGAATAAAAGAAACGTATACATTTGAAAATATTTTTTTTCTTTACTTGTACAAGGACATATGAATAAAGCATTAAGGGGTACATAAAAGTAAAATTTTATTTCATCGAATATATTTTAGTGGGTTTTGTATTTGTTTTAAATTTGCAATGAGAACAGTCAAGTTTGTTTAAAGTGCCTATTGCTCTGAAGTTTAATCATTTTTTGTGCTTTTTGGGAGGGAAGTGTGTGAAAAAGTCCAAGACCAGAGTAAGGAGTCTGCAGCAATCTTAGCAGTGCATTTTTTTAGACAATTTTCAATTCGGACATTGAGCATTGGTTCAATATTTGTCAGGCTCAAACCTTTGATGGACAGATACAGCTCTCGGTGGAAAAAAACTGGTGGCACCAATGTTTTCTGGATCTAGAACCAAGTACATATGGGCTTGATCACTGGAATATTATGGGACCAACAATACCTTTATGGCTGTCTGTTTCAAAAAACTGTTTATTGTAGGCTATCGTGCTTACAGACATTGGCCAAAGTTTTGACAGTTCTGCAGATTTTATTATTGCACTTAATTGTTTTTTTGTTTGCTAGTGCAGTCTTTGAAACTTCGTTAAAAATCTAAATATAGAAAGTAAAATAAGTATAGAAGAAATAACAAAAATTGAAGCAGCAAAATTTTCAAAAAAAAAACAAATGCTGCCAAAACCTTTGCCCATGACTGTAATCCAAAGAAGAAAAGGCACACTAGAGATTAGAGAGAGATGTGTGACCAATACGTACTAACTATTGCATTTGATGTTCAGTGAGTCAGATTTACTTATTTATGTAAATATTCTGTTGACTTGTATGTTCAGTTCATCAGCAGTTCACTTTCTGATGAAGTCAAAATGTTAATTTTATACAGACTTGGTCTATATTCGTTGTCATCTTTTCCGAAGCAGAGGTAAGGATGACATGGGCCAGTTAATCAGATATCTGCACATTCCTGATGGCTTTGTTTTTACACAAAGATGCTAACTACTTTCAGTGGAAAGTAGCCCAATCTTGCTAGAAATGGTGATTTCAGATTTTCATGATGCCATCTTGTAAAATTTCCAAAAACCTTCAACTCTGTTTCTGCCAGAAAATAAAAACTTCAGCAGTCCTTAGTAGTAAATTAGAACAGAAACCAAGGAGAAAGAGTTTCCTGGGAAACACAAGGGATCAGTGAATGGTTTTCTGGTGCATCCATTTACAAACTGGCTGCAGATTAGTTGACTAAATGCACCATCTTAAAACTACTTCCAGATTTGAGCTGATGGAAAGATATATGGGGACTGTGCAGGACTTGAAGTGTTGACATGATTTGTTGGGTTGCATTTTAGCAGCAGGTGGGCTCTGGCACCAGGCGTCTCAACAGTTGGTTTATACAGTTGTTTCAAAAAAATATTTGGGAGTAGTTGGAGTTTGATGGATTGTGCACAGTGTAAACTAATGCCACATGTGACAGCATTTAAAGACTAAGCTTTTAGTACCACAACTGTTTTGTTGACAGATCCTTTGGTTTCATTTGGATCTAACGGACATAATTATGTAAGGATTTAAGTGAGGTTTAATGTTAAGGTTTTAAGAACAGTATGTTTATATTTGAACAGTTTTTTTAATCTTAATGGCCTCTAAACAAATGAAAAATTTCCATAATATATTTTTGGTTTAAAAAGAGAGAATCATACTAGAGATAATGGGTGTCAGATTCACTTGTTCTAGTCTCCTGAATTCTTTACTTCATCCGCGTCTAAAATGAGAAGTGCTTGGGACAGGTGGGTGTGACCTCTATTCCTTTTTTGTTTTAAAGGAAACGCATTAAATGCATTAATAAAATTAGAGCTACAATAAACAACTAGAGTTTTGTTATTTTGTGTTATTTTTTTTTTATTCTCTGTGAAATGTCATTAGTGTAGAGTTTAGTGTTTCTTGCTGTATTACTTCAGCTCTAGGAGATGAATTCATATTAGCACTTTTATTCAATCAGCAGACTGAAACTCAAAGATAACCAGATTAGATGTATTTTGTGCTCCTGTCAGAACAGTAGAGAATGGGCGTCTTTGGTTCAAGTATGGATTAAACTGTTCATTGTTGCAGCTCTAAAACTGGAGCCAAATCGAATCCCCAGCAGTCCTGACCCTCCTTTGACGTGTGCTCGTTCTGCAGTTTCTCTCTAGTTCGGTCAGATCTATGTCCAACCTGTTTAGTTCATCTGATTCTTTCTATCGATATCTTGCCTGATCTATAGAACTCTTGTTTACTTCACATTGAAATTAGATAAAAATATCACAACATCCCATCTTTTATTAAAATGTTGCTAGTGATGTGGCTCAAAATGTCAGTGAATGTGTGTGCATACCACAGAATGGCTCAGAAATGTCTAAATATCTCTCTGTCTTTGCACAGCACTGTTTAACCCTAACCCTGTGGAGAGGAAAACAAACATGCCAGGTCACAAAAATTTGAAACCTTTTTTGTAGCAACTGAAGCCTGTAGACCTGCTGTCACCAGCTGTAGTTGTGGACTGAATGACATTATTCTAGGCAGTGATCTGTGCTTAACTGTGTGTGACCATCTTGAGAGGTGCAGCAGATTTTTAAAAGTTGTACACAGTTGCCCTTGTTGACTTTCTTGAGATATTATACCTGTTTTTGTAACTTTGCACAACACCAATAAGCAAGGAAGCAATAAAAGAAATGAAAAGCAGGTATTTAACCATCTAGAAAGTTGATTTCTGTTGCCATCAAAGAAATTGTTAAATGCACAAGTAATTTCCTGTCTGACACATTCTGTGTAAACATATCTAAGGTGCTTATTTTTAAAATCTGTTACAGTGTTGCAGTGATGACCCAGACAGTTCAGACCAACGGGGTCCAGCCCCTCAGTAAGACCTGGGAGCTGAGCCTCTATGAGCTACAGAGAACTCCACAGGTAATGCTTTATTTCATAATGTATTCATTTATTCTTGTGTTTAAATTATTATACCATAGTCTACACTAAAATAACTCAAATCAGTTTTCAAATTGGATGTTTTTTTATGATTAATTCTCTTGACTTTTTCTGTTAGCACCCAAGTTCAACATTTTTACCTATTCAGGGAAATATCTATAAAAACTGATGATGTAGTCTAAATTTTAATCTCGATGACAGTAAAGTGTTGCTCTGACTTTGTCTCTGACCTTTCACCTTATGGAGTCATAATTTCTGATGCTAATGCTGAGTCTGATGCTAATTAATAATTAGCGGATACACCACATTAAAACAACAAGCAAATTTCAACATATTGCTCACTTAACATTAATCTGCACATTTATTATTGTGAGAATATTAACATGTTCCATTGAGCACTTGACTTATGTACAATAGACCAATCAAAGATTTTTAATGGTTGATATCTAGTTATATTTGTAGAACGTTAAGCAAAAAAGCTATTATCTTATTTGGAAAAAATACACCCTGTTGTATATGAACTCTTACTGACTTAGAAACTGAAAAAATGTTTAATTGAACATTCAACCAACTGTAAAGTCTCGGAAGGAGAGTTTTTAAATTTCTGATATATTATTTCCTCTTATCAGTAATTGCTTTTATGTAGCCTAATTTTAAGTTTTGATAAGTTGCAATAATTGTTTAACATTCTACAGTCTCACAAAGCATGGCCTACATTGTCAGAGTAAAAACACAATTAAAACGTGCTGTCTTTTCTGCAGACTGGCCTTTACAGTCTCAACTGTACTGTCTCACAGATTATTGATCAGGTTTGATACCATGCTTAAGTTTGGTAAGATGCTACACTGTTACACTATTAAGATAAGCTGAAACTTTCCCCATCCCACTGAAAATTAACTTATCCAAAATGATGTTTTATTTGAAGGGTCTTAAGTGTGTCTGTGTGAGTTGTGTATCAGGCCACAGTCCAATGAACATAACCTACATGTCACTCTGTTTCATCCCCCTCAGGAGGCTATAACAGATGGACTGGAGATAGCAGTGTCACCCAGGTCCTTGCACAGTGAACTAATGTGTCCGATATGTCTGGACATGTTGAAGAACACAATGACAACCAAAGAATGCCTGCACCGCTTCTGCGCTGATTGTATCATCACAGCTTTGAGATCTGGGTGGGTTTTCTTTGTGCCTGTGGGGATAATCAGGCCTCTTATCTCCACAGCTCATATAGCCAGTTAACTGTAACATGGTTGTGTAGAAATGACCAGTGGGAACAGAGAGTGACAGCTTTGTGAAATTACTGAATCAACCACCCTGCATGATCATGAGCAAACAGGATGTAATAATAGAATTATTTGAGGTGACGTTGTTGCAAGAGACAGAAACACAACATTAAATGTGTTGGAGTCATTCAGTCTTCAGTTATTTACTGTCAGCCATTAAGTCATAGCAGGTAACATATTATTACATTGTGCGTCATTGTCAACCACCTGAAGCTAAAAGAGGAGTTGCATCCTGAATCACAAGACTTCTAATTTGTTTTGGCATATTTTAGGATTTGTTGTGAGGAGTCTGTTGCTTCTTTCATTATTTTTGTCATTTATTCAAAATGCTACAATGCACATTGATTTAAGGTGAGCACGTCAGGCAAGATTTAGCTGCATAGGCTAATTACCTCTGACAAGGAGGTTGTGTGTTCAGCAGTATCTGTTTGTTTGCTGTTAGCAGGATTACTCAATAACTACTGACACGATTTCTACAAAATTTTTTGGAAGGGTAGAGCTTGAGCCAAGGAACAACCCATTTCTGTGTAACGCAAATTCAAACAGCCATCCAGGAATTTATTTTATCACTTTAGCGTTATGGTGTTTTTCAAGTTGTATAGTATCCTCTTAGCAAATAATGTAGGGATCTTGATGGGGAAAAAAAATCAGCGATATTTAGGGGAGTTTGATGCTAATCCAAATAAAAACTGGGATTCTAAATACTTGTTTTTTCATCTGTTGTGTAGTAACAAATGGGGCCAGAGGCATGAATTTACCACCAAAACTAAGATAATAGGCTGCGCATGAATGGATTTTGGTGCAAATGAGTCAAAAGTTTAGAATACGTTTTGGTTAAGAAATTGATTCCACAATTTTTCTTTTTTAACCGCAATAGTTTATTTGTTTTATGCTTAAATTTCAAAGTACAATGAGAAATTAAACTGTATAAATATCAATTTTTAAAAAACTGGAAAAATTGGGGAGCTGTAAAACTTCTAACTGGTAGTGCGTATATGACTTTTATTCATATGTTTAGATAACAGTCTTGTCTTTTACATTACTCTTTCTGGGTCTTTTACAGGCACATTGCATTTATCATTACAGCATTTATCCTAATTCAGGCAGCATTTCTGCTCACTTAGGTAACTAGGTATAGAAACTCAACTGCTCACATGGTGTTAAATGATCACAGCTAACTCGGGTAAATATTCTGCTTACCAGCAATTTTATCATTATATGTATCCCTGTATTCCCATTTGTTGTTTTTCATCCTGGACAACTGTATGTGCATTCCTTTTCTAATCAGATCTCCTTTACTAGCACTACCAGGGAGACATCGGTCAGTGATTCGTAATTATTTAATCAATGAAATTAAAGGTTATCTGTCCCTCTTCTGTTTGCAGTAACAAAGAGTGTCCGACTTGTCGTAAGAAGCTGGTGTCGAAGAGGTCACTGCGTCCAGACCCAAATTTTGATGCTTTGATTAGTAAGTAGTAGTGAGGTGCTCAACGAAATTTAATGTTGTCAATTTGGCTGAACTGAAAATTCCTCATAATCCATTTAGTCAGCATACGGTATTTTGAGTTTGCAATAATTGATTTCATTCTAGGTAAGATTTACCCCAGCCGTGACGAGTATGAAGCCCACCAGGAGAGAGTGTTAGCCCGCATTAGCAAACACAACAACCAGCAAGCACTGTCCCACAGCATAGAGGAGGGGCTGAAGATACAAGCTATGACCAGGTGAATAACATAACACCACCTTCACCACAAGCATAATACAGATACTCACAGCTCTGCATATTCTAATAAAATGGATTTGTTCGTTGTCGTCAGACTGCAGCGTGGGAAGAGACACACAGTGGAGAATGGAAGTGGAGCAGAGGACAATGGAGACTCTTCCCACTGTAGCAACGCGTCTGTTCACAGCAACCAGGTCAGTTCTGAAAAGACACCTTACTGCATCTGAAGGAATCATGTTTTCTTTATACACTTCAAGGTTATTATAGTTAATGGAAAAATAGTACTAAACTAGTAGTGATTGAATAATTTGTTAACTGAAATAAAACATAAAACCTACAATGACCTTTACAACACAAACTAAAATGGAATTACTGCCAAAATATTGGTTTGGACTTTTTAAAATGTCTCTTGATTTAGCTCTCGGTGCTACTTTTGTACTGTGGGTCATGCTTTGTTAATGAAAAACAAATGTAATGGTTTGGCAGCGTATAAGACCCTTTAATGAGCAGTGGTATTTTACACATCATATTTAACATCATGCTTTCCTTGATCATATTTTTTTTTTTTTCCAATTTCTGTTTAACAATTTTCCTCAGAATATCTGAAACGCCTATAATAGAATTAAAAATTAACTGAAACTTGAGTCGGTTCCCCCACATACTATTACACTTCCCCCAAATTGAAATTAAACCTACAATGAAAAATGAAATAACAGTAAAAATGATGCCATCATAATTTTAATATTTCTTGAAATATCTCTTGCAAATTGTACCTTTTTTTTTTTTTTTTTCTTCTACCATAGGAGGCAGGCCCAAGTATCAAACGTACCAAGACAAGTGATGACAGCGGTTTGGACATGGACAATGCAGCTGAGAACGGGGGTGGGGATTCTGTGATTGATGGGGGAGCCAGTGAAATAGAGCTGGTGTTCAGGCCACATCCCACCCTGATGGAGAAAGATGACGGTCACAACAGGTGCATATGAGTAGCCTCTGTATTAGAACTAAGTTTTTCTCGTCTCCTACATACATGCACATTGTTTACATGTTTGCTGTCTCACTGTAGTGTGGAGTTTGTCCCTCGCTACATTAAGACATCCGGTAACGCCACAGTGGACCACCTGTCAAAATACCTGGCTGTCCGGCTCGCTCTGGAGGAGCTAAGAAGAAACGCAGAGGCGAGTCCTGTGAATGTGGAGGCAGCTTCAGAGAAACAGTACACCATCTACATACCAACTGCTACAAACCAGTTCACTGTGAGTACTTCAACACACTCCACCAATTCTAAAGACGTTAATTATGAAAAGACACCCATTAAGGCAGTAGTACATCAGGGCCACAAATAACCAAATAGTATTTTTCATACACTTCCTGTTTGTTGAAAGGCCTGTACAGCACTGTGCAAAAGTTTTAGGCACCTTGGGTAGCAGTATTGGCTGCTGTATCTACAGGAACTTGGACATCTTATATCTGAGCTCTTCCAAATTTTGCGTGATAAGCACTATGTCGGTGAAAAAAAGTAGAAAATATGCAATAATCAAAAATCACAGAAAATAAACTGTAGTACAGAGTTGGGAGGATGGGAAGATGAAACTGTGTCACTTAGACATCTTAAGGATGCATAAAACATCCTAAATGGCCTTTAATACGCTTCTTCTCACTGTTTTATTTCCCCATTTTCTTCTTCATTTTAGCGTTTGTTGATTTTTATTCTACAGTTGTTTTGTAAACTTGAATGTAAGGACCTAAAATGAATTGCTGTGCCACTTTTATTGGGCTGCCCATTTGCTGATTTTCTCCATTTTTTGGTGATTTTCTTGATTGTTCTGTTCATTTTATTCAGTCCATTGATTATTTTGTTCATTTTTGTCTATTTTGTTGATTATTTTGTAATTTTTTTCTTCATTTTATTGATCATTTTGGTGCTTTTTGATCATTTATTTTGCTGATATTTTTTCTTTTTCAATTTTTAATTAATTGTTCTGTTCATTTTTGTTAATATAGTTTATGCAGATGCAATACACACTGCCTTTTACACTAGATCGATAATACAAGTTCAAGTTTTTGTTCTTGTACAGTCATGGATACAGATTGGTTTATATTTGTCAGTAAAGTCTTTGGAACTGTATTAAAAACAGTATATTTTTATTTTTCCAATCCTCCAATGTATCTTCAATATACCACAAATAAACTGTAAAAGCAAAATTTGCAAAAAAAAATGTAAAAATTGTTTCCCAGCCATGACTGTACATCTTATCTTCTTTATTTAAATAGTAAAATACATGAAAAGTACTATGTTTGAGAAACATTTGTGAGAACATTCAACCCAAACACTGATTGCTGAGGCCCTTTACATTTTTTTAAAAACCATTTCAATCCCACTAGGGTGAAGTTAGGTATCGACCTTTTTTGTAACGTGTACCTTTACCACTCGATGTCACTGTATCTTGCACCTTTACACTGTAGACGTGGGGTTTGCAAATGGAGACTCTTCATTATTTCATACGCGTTTTGTTAACTTCCATTCATTATTGTATTTATTGTATTACTTATTTTTGTTTCATTTGTTGACTCGTGGAATGGCTATGATAAGGATCCCTGTGAATTTGAGAGGAGTTGCCAAGGTTCCTGTGGGCGACACGGTGGTGCAGTGGGTAGCACTCGTGCTTCATAGCACGATCCCAACACCAGGTGGTGGGGCCTTTCTGTGTGGAGTTTGCATGTTCTCCCCGTGTCTGCGTGGGTTCTCTCCG
>JAQQAE010003215.1:0-15239 GCA_029823295.1 Pseudamia nigra | reverse complement strand
GGGTTCTCCCTTCAGTCTCCTCTTTAGCAGGTAAAATGCATGTTTAATAGGGTCTGCAGATTGACTACTTCTTCTCCTTTCGGCTGCTCCCGTCAGGGGTTGCCACAGCGAAATACCGATGATTCGCATGTTTGATCTGGCATAGGTTTTTTTACGTCAGATGCCCTTCCTGACAGTCTGCAGATTGACTTGTTCAGTCTAAAACCTTCCACTTCTTTCCCCTGACGAACTCCTTGTCATGGCAGTGTGTCTTGGGTCATTGTCTTGCTGCATGAAGAAGGATCTCCTGATCAGTTTGGTTGCATCTCTCTTTAAATTTGCAGACAAAATGGTTTAGTAAACTTCTGAGTTCGTTTTGCTGCTGCCATCATGTGTTACAACATCATTGGAGATAAATGGACCCCGTCCCAGAAGAAGCCATGCAAGCCGAAGCCATAACATTACCTCCTCCGTGTTTCACAGATGAGCTTGTGTGTTTGGGCTCATGAGCAGATCCTTTCTTTCTCTACACTGCAGCCTTTCCCTGACTTTGATAAAGGATAATTTTTGTCTCATCAGTCCATAAAAATTTGTCCCAGAACTTTTCAGGCTCGTCTCTGTACTTTTTGGCAAATTCCAATCTGGCCTTCCTTCTCTTATTGCTAATGAGTGATTTGCATCGTCTGGTGTAGCCTCTGTACTTTTGTTCCTGAAGTCTTTTGTGAACGGTAGCTTGTGATACCTTCACTCCTGTCCTCTGGAGGTTGTTGGTGATGTTACTGACAGTTGTTTTAGGGTTTTTCTTCTCGCAATGTGTCTGTCATCAGCTACTGATGTTTTCTGTGCCCAACCGGTTCCACATCTGTTGCTCAGTACACCAGTGGTTTCTTTCTTCCTCAGGACATTCCAAATGGCCAATATTTGTGCAATGGCTCTGATTTTATTTTCCATCTTCTCTCAGCTTCAAAATTGCTTGCTTTTCTCCCATAGACAGTTCTCTGGTCTTCATGTTAGTTCCACTGTTTAACTATTAATGCAGTCTGCACAGGCAAAATCCAAAGCTGAAACTGAGAGGAGACACACAGTGCTATTAATTGTTTTTATAATAGGACACACCTGGGCAGCAAAACACACCTGTTGGTCATACGTTCCAATAATTTTGTTCAATTGAAAAATTGGTTGGTTCAAACAAAAGGTGCTATCTTCTACATTGTTTAACCAATTTTGATGTAAATACCTGGAAATTGTAGCTAAAATACTGATCTCTTGCCTCATTCATTGTTTGATGTCGAACCCTAATGTTTTCAGTGTACAGAAAAAATAAAGGAATTGGCCTCGCTGTTCCAATAGTTTCGGAGGGCACTGTATATTTACATTTTTGCAAGCCGTTGTGTGTACCGTAAGCAGAATCTAAACCTTTGATTTTACTGTATGTTTTAAGTGATACTTAAATTCTTTTTTTCTGGTTTTATTGCATGACAGAATCTCTTAACTATGAACTGATATGATGTGAAATTAAAAACTTGTATCATAGTTTTTAATCAATAAAAAACTGTGATAGAGCACTTAGAATGTTCAAGTGAATTTGATCTGAACAAAACAATTATAAGCATGTCTTAAATGGATCCAATAAAGGTCTCACATACACACACACACACATCCATAATTATCTAACTGATGTGTTTTTTTCCAGTATATACAGTATAATTATTGTGAGATATTCCATGATTTATGGCTGAAAAATCTATGTGGAGACAATGTAGTGTCCTCAGCTTATCATGAACTTCTTCATAGTGTCCTTTTTGCTGCTGCTTTTAATGGTGGGTTCTCATCCCAATCTCTGTGCACTTTTACAAAGTGTCTCTCTTGTTTCTTCTCTTCTTCCCTCTTATATTCATTTTTACAGGCTGGACGGTTTACCACCAAACATCAGAGAGAGTCACCTATAAATCTAGTAGCAAACCACGCACTAGATTCCTCAGTGGACCTGTGTCTCTGTCCATCTGTTTGTATTTGTTCTTTTCTATTTCCACTCACTCATTCCATCCTTTCTTTTATGTGCCTATCTCTTTTTTCCATGTAATGTAGTAGGTTTTCTCTTTCACCCTCCTCACAGGCCTTCTCATCTGACATCTTCTATTTTCTATTTTTACCACTGGCCCTCTCCTTCAGCAATATCAACATTTTTTGCTTCTAGTTGCAGGATACCCCCAACATGCGCACATTAGGTCCATTAAACATAAAGATGTGCCATCAGGAAATGTTTCTGTATAATTTTAAACGGCTAATAAAGCATGATGTATTTCACAGTAAGCTCCATTTTTGGCAGTTAAACTTGCTAAAAAAAAAGGCACTTGTCCCAAAGTAGCATAAGTATCATGCAAATATAATCAAAGCCAAAGTATGGTGGTGACCTCTATTGACTATGTTAATAAAGACACCAACAGATGACAGTGCAAGTGTGCATGTCTTGGAAACTTGTAAATTCAAGAATAATCAACCATAATTAAAATTAATGTAGGTGGCTGTTAATTTTCTGATTCAGTCAGCCCTAATCACTATCATCTCTCCAGAACCATTGCAGTTTTAATACAACACGTGCATTGTTTAAAATTCCAGTATGTAAAAGTGCTGAGAAATTCCTGAATTGCACGAAGTTGAATTTCAGATTTGCACATTTCTTCCATATAATATTCGTGTGGCCTCCTGCAGTCTGACGGCAGTGCCCATCTTCTTACTCAAATCCTCCAGGTTTCCTCCTCATGGATGTTTTACCTTATACATGTCATAAGAAGAGGGAAACTAAAATACTTCAAATTCTATTGTTTGTTAGTAGGATTGTGCAGATGTAAATGGAAACATTTCCTGGGTGCGCATGTGTTCTCTGCAGCTCAATGGCTTGCACTGACTGGTACTGTTTGAGCACACTTTAAGGTTGCTGTGGTACTGTATGCAGTCTTTCCTTTCAGTGCCACAGTTATACAGTATTCATGACCAGTCATTTTTGAGTATAATAGTAATGAAAACCCACATCTTCATACAAGTGCTTTGTGCAGTGCTTCTGGCTTTAAAAACAGGCACAAGCAGAGTGGAGCTTGTGAATGGCTAGTCCTCTCCAAACATGGGCCTGAGGTCAGATTTAAAATAACATAGGAAACCTGTTTGTATGTGTGTGAGCTTGTGTTCATGTGTGAAAGATGATGAAGTCCGTTTTTAATACCCTATTTATTTGTTGTACGTTTCCATCCACTGTTATTTTTGATTGTATAACATCTCCCAAGTTTAGGCACTTTGCCCAAGTCAGCACACCTCTGTATACTAATAGAAACACCCCCAGCCCCTCCCTGATAGGCCAGGCCTTTGCTGTGATAGAGGAGGGCTCTCTCTGTCCCTCATGTTTGGACGGAGAAGACGTGCATGATGCAGGCTCCAGACAGGGCACTGATGGACTCTTGCGCCGCCATATGAAGGGCTGTATCATCAATATTCCTTCTTTTTTTCCCCCCTACTGCCTCTGTTGAGTTACCTGCATGTTTCTGATAATTGCTGACTCTGATGTGTTCTAGCTACATATGTGTGCTGTTTCAGTTTTATTTGTTTTGTTTTCACGTTTTGTTTCACAGGCACTCTAACATCTGCAAAAGCTGAACTAGAAGGGATCGCTCTTTAATCCAGTATCCGGTCTTCCTTTTTAGAAAATACCATTATTGCATATCTGTCAATGATTAGACTGATAATTCATATTAAATGATTATTATTCAGATTCTGTGAAAGGTTGATTAAAATGACAGTGGTCACATTTTAGTTTTGCCAAAGATGGCATTGTAGACTAAAACAGGATCATTTTTTCATTAATTTTCACTAAGTTCATTTACAAGAGCATTTTCAATTTGAGGGTCTTGGGCATTCCAGGATATGATTAACAAGGAAGAGCACAAACCAGGGCCAAGTGTGCTTTTTCATTTCTAACTTTTTAAAGTGTTTTCAAGCAATTGCCCCTTTTGAAGAAAACATAGGCACTTTTCTCCAGTCCCTCTCACTGATTTTTAAACCCCTTGTCCTCATCTCCCTTTTCTCTCCTTGATTGTTTTGATAGCTGTATGTGCTTTTGAAGCAGCTTGTCCACATACCTGTGGTGTGCAGTGTGTCCTAGCCTAACTGTTTCTGTCTTGTGCTGTTTTACCTTTTTATAGGGTCCACTCTGAAACGACTATGTCTAGGCAAAGAGCGCAGTAGTAGTAACTATCTCATTTACTTTCTTATTCTCTGTCTTCCTTACTCCGTCCTCACTATTTCAGTCTTCCTTATGTTTGTATGTGTATTTACTTTTTCTGTTATGGCACTTAAAATGTGTCATTTCGCTTTGAAAACATGGATACTATATAAATTATGGTTTTATTCTTTTATTGTTGCATGGCAGTGTGCTACATTGAGATGTTTGCTAGACTGTGTCATTGCTTGCATATCAAACATTTTATTTGTTTATAATTACTCATGACTGTCATTTATGTTATCCTGTATAATCTTTTGGCTGCTCTGTTGGGAAAATATGTGTCACAGTAAAGTAAGTTGAAAATGTACACAGGAACCAGCGAGATTATTTGTAACAGAAATGTTGCCTTCATGATTGATAGTCATAGGTCAGTGGTTCCCAAACTTTTCCATTGCATGACCCAAACATGTATTTTATGATACCCAAATTAAAATGTCTGTAATGGTGTTTTTTTAATTGCCATATGATCTTGCTTTGCTCAGTCAAACCATTGTCTTAGTCTTTTCATCTTGTTGGTTTTTAAATTAATTTTCATATTGTCGCATCTTTTATGTACTGTCCTCTTTTGTCTTGTTGCATTGTTTTCCTCTTTTTCTTTTACATCATGGCCTCTTTTGTCATATTTTTGTCATTTTTTTGTTAGTTTTCTTATTTTACCTTTTTCACATACCGTAAGTTAACATTTGTAATGTCTTAATATTCAGAAAGTGAATTCACACATTATATTACTATGGATTTTACAATTGGTTGCCCAATAACAGTTCTGTGACCCATTTTGGGTTGTGACCCTAAGTTTGGGAAAGACAATTATAAGTTATTTTTGGTAAAAAAGTACCTTAAATTACTGTGGCCATACAGCAGCCAATTGATTGGTCAATTTCATTAAGAGTGGAAAATTAATAAGAGTATCATGTCTTCTCAGGGTCCTCTCTGAACATGCCTGCAGCTCAGACCGCCTCCCAGCAGATGCAGTCTTCTCTAACTACAGCCACACCATCTCCTCAGGCAATCCCACGTCTAGCTCAGGTCCAGACCAACAATAGCAACAACAAAAGGGGCACGTTTACTGACGACCTTCACAAACTAGTTGATGACTGGACGAAGGAGACAGTTGCTGCAGCTCATCAGCCACGCCCCTCCCTCAATCAGATCAAACAGCAACGACTCTGGCAGGAACTGCAAGGCAGAGCTCCACCCCGAGGTGCAGCTTCACAAGAGGTATTTGGAACAGAGGGTGATGACATAAGATCAGTCTTTGTGTAATTATGGAGCAGTGTATGGACTGTTTTGTACCACTGGTAAACTCTCTTCCTTTCCAGATGAAATGCCATGTTGGATCCAGCAAGTTCCAGTCTCCTCTTTCCTGCCCTCCGACCAGTACTTTAGGGCCTGGTGTGCCCTCCACAATGCTCCCGCCTGGATACCTTTTACCACCAGCCTCCTATGGCAGGATGGTACCCAACTCTCTATACCCCCCGCAGTGGCCTGGTACGCCTACTCCGACAGGGTCTGTGGGCCCTGCAGGCCTGCTCGGTGCCACAAGAATGATGCCCTATGCCTCAATGGCAAACCCAGGAATCCAAACTTACCCTCTGGTTATGCACAATGCTGAGAATGGCACCTGTCCGAAAACCACTAGGACTACTTAATCCGCTTACCCCAATGTGTTAGTGTGTGTGTGGGTAAGACAATCCGCTCTGATGCGGTTCAACAGAGCCACATACATGTACATAATCTGATCTTGTAAATAATATGATGCAAGTGTTGATATTCTTGATACAACACCTATAGCTGTAGTTACTTGTGTGTGCGCGTGTTTGAGGTATGTGTGTATTATCCAGTAAATGTTACATATGTATGCCTGAATAGTTAATGCTTTTTGGCTCTGGTCTTTGTCTAAACTCAGCCATACTATATCTTTTCTTCAGCAACCACAAAACCATTGAACTTTTTCCTTTTTAATAGTGCAACTAATCAAATTAGGGTTGTGTTGTTTTTTTTTTTTTTTTTGCCTTTTTCTACATTCATGTACACTTTAAACACTACATTGAACTCCAAATACCAGTGGTTAAGGATAAAGAAGTGGGACAGCATTTATGATGAAAAGGAATGTAGTGCCTTGGACATCGATTTCTTTTCTTCTGTGAAATGATGCATGTCCGCATCCAAGTTATTTTAGTTCGAGTGCAGTCTTACTTTTAATGCATTAAAGACACTTTTGTTTTTTGGTTTACATTTAAATGCCCTTATAGTACTGCACTATTAACACAATATATGCTCTTATTTAAATAAAATCATGTTTTAATCCTTGTTTAATTTTCACCCCTGTGACAGATGGAATGCCATAGTGGTGATATGTACTGTTGCCTTGCAGAAACAGATGGTTAATGTATGACTGAAGATGGGAAGAAACTTAAAAAAAGATGTATATATACGCCAGCAGCCAAATTCCATTTTATCAGGTTGAATGGTTCAGTAGGACACAGCCTCTTTTTTTGATGAGACAACAGACATGTAGGACAGCACAAGAAACAGCAGTGTTGTAGACTTGTGCTCAGATGAAAGGCAGTGTCCAGAGCCAATAATACTGTACATAGTCCTTTTATACAGTATATGCCTCTGGTTAGTGCTCTTATCAGAATGTAGCAATTCATATGTGAAGGTGTGAGGCTTAAAAGTGCAATTTATCCCCTCCACAGAGCTTTGATCGTGGCCTTGCCACAAGCCTTATCTCTGACGTGTGCAACAGGAGCAAGCTGAGAAGTCGAACAAAATTACAAATCATCCAGCTACACAAACATTTCTAAGCAAAGTATAAATACAACCACAAACCAAGCCAACTCAGAATTCACTACTGCCAAATGTTCTTTTAACTTGGCTGTTCTATTTACAGAGCATACACTATAAACTTTGTGCAATCACTAGTTCAGTCTGACGTTTGTTTATAATTTATTATGTTTAAAGCTTGATTTTTGATGCTGCTATTGTCTGAAGTGATTCCACTGTACATTTGAGCATTTTCCTCACATTGGCTGTTACTTTAAATAAAGAGCCCCCTCCAAATTAAGTAACTCAGAAATCTGACTAAGCAGTGTTATTGCCTTGTTAGTTTTTTTTTTTCCCTGCTTCTTTCTGAAGACAGCCTTTTCTTTCTTGTCAGTATATTACAAAATTGTACTTGATGTGGGAGATTTGCACAACATTTAGTCTCCCTTAATTTTAACATGCATTTAAAAGTTTCCTACAATGTGTATATATAGTGAATTTCACCACCTGTATTTTTTTTTTTAAACACTGATATAAGCATGGCCAACTTTCCATGTCTCATAAAGCAAAGATAAAACGATAACCACAAATATGGTTATAGATGTCACATCTCCACATTTGAACAGTTTTAGCACCCTAATCCTGCCAAGCTGTGAACTGTACAGTTTTCTTGTAGTTTATATTTGTACATTTTGTTTGTTTGACTGTTTAGAGATGGTGGCGTGGAGGGGTTGCTTTGATGTATATTATTCCATCAATTCGGTTTGAATTGGACTTTTATAGGATATTATGCAGAGTCTTCTGCTTTGGTGATATACTTCCATTAGTAAGAGATTTCTGTTCTCTGTTACACTTGTTTCTGATATGTTTTGTTCCACCTCCCTTCCTGCTAACTCATGGTGAGCAGAGGAGGGAATAACTGCATATTGTTGGCATATTCATGTGGATGCAGTGATCAAACAGAACTGAAATGCACAGAGAGGGAGGAGGACCAGACCTGACACCTCCTTCTCTGCTCATCTCTCTTCTCTCTGGACAACATTGCCCCCTAGTGAATAAGCTCTGATTGTCAATGGCTTGTATTTCAAATGTGTGGGATCGCTTTTGCCTGCTCTGTCCCACTGCATAACCCCACCCTTCCCTGCTGCACTCTAATCACAGACTGTGTGTTGAGCGAGAAATAAATATTATTTTGTGCTTGATGGTGTTGTCTTGTATTTATTAAAAAAATAAATCCTTTAAAATATAAGTACCAGCTAATGTACTTGGAAAAATGAATATATGAACTCACTTATGAGTAAGTGATGTAAAGGCTATTTCAGTGCTGTAGATCTAGCTTTACCACCCGAGGGTCAGGATCTGAAATGTGGATTTGATCTTTTTTTATGACTATTGTTCATCATAGTATTTATTTTTGTTCATTTCTTTATCATTGTTCATGTTTTTAATAATTTAGATTCATTTCTTGATGTTTGTAGTTCATTTTGTGGATTATTTAGTTCATTTTTGTTTAATGGATTAGTTGGTTTATTTTGTGGCTTACTTCGTTCATTTTCTTTATGTATTTATTAAATGAACAACATGATTTTAATCTTAATTATTGCACTGCTGTTTTAATTACACTAAAAATGTACAATGCATATAAATGTATTTTCTTCATTTGCATTGAAAAGTGACATGGCTGTTGTTAATTCCTTGAAAAAGTTTGTGAGATACTGCGGTAGATCAAAGTTGTAGATAAATTTAAAACACACTACATAAATTTAATCTGCAGAGACCTTTTTTAACACAAAGGGTTCATGTTTCGTACGCATACAATGTAGAATAGTACAGAACCATCAATAAACAAATCAACAGATTCGCAACATACCATGAAATGGGCGACAAAATACAAATAACTAGGAAACAGAAAATAACACTAATGAAAAAATACAGAATTAGAAGTTAGTGACAACCTCAGTTCATTTGTAATTCAGGCTCCATTTTAACAGACGAGCCGAGAAGTAGATCCCGCTTTGTGTGGCGAATGTGTCAACCTCGTTTACGGCGTAACGTTACAGCAATGGATGCCCCTTTTGTTCAGCTGAGTTCCTGAATTATTACCATCACAATGAAATGATCTGGATATTATGCTGTTTCATAAAACATTTCACTATACCTACGCGTCCTCTGGTCTCTTGTGGGATTATCTAATGAATTAAAAATCGATGTGCAGCCCTTCTGGTTTGGTGCAAGATTTCCGAAGCACGCAGTCCTGAGGAACGTGGAGTAGTAAGTGTTTATAACGCTAGTGCAAATCTGTAACGTTAAACGATCGAGACTCTTTATGTGGCGAACTGGGTCACATTTCAGCGTTGAAAGATAACTCTGGTGGTATCTTGTGAGGATTTCTGTTCACCTCTTAACCCACTGCTGTCTGAAAGCACGAAGCAGTAACGCCACTACAATGCAAATTAAGCATTCCTAGCTATTTTGTTCGTACAGCAGAACATTTCGCCACAAGGAGCGATTGGAAACAGGCTGTTGGAGCTCTGGTGTTGGACTGAGCAGAACGTCTGAGCGTTTATTGTGTTTTACTCTATGTTGATATCAGACGTTCACCGTCATTTTGCTGCTCTGAGTCTGGGAAACACAGGGTGAGGTCATTGTGGAGGGAAACGGTGAAAAGGGCTCAGTGGTCATCTAAGTTAGACTCAGGGTGCTCTACAGTAACTTGAATCACTCTGTTGTTGATTGGTCCTTAGTAACAAACCAAAGTAAATTTGCTATGTATCATGAAAATGGCATCTCTGTGCAACTTAGCTGCCGTGTCTGTGCACATTGGCTGTATTTAGCACGCCAGTAAAACCAACGTTTATCATAGTGGGTTCAGTGAGATATTTCCATCAACCGGGCGCCACTGTAGTTGGAATATCAATGGAAGGTAGGTTTACGATCAACTGTTTATAACTGACTAATGCTAATTTCTTCTACAACTGCTATAATGTTACTGTTTCAAAAGTATCTTGGCGTTTGTGGTGGTGTTTTGCTAACTGTAAATAGCATGCTGGCTAATGCAGCTCTGTTTCATTGTTCAAATAGGAAGCAACAGCAAGGTGCTAACCTTAACCGGATTAGCATTAAACATTTGGTTTGGTTTTGTTCAAAATTTTAGTTCTCCTTTTCCCAAGTTGTCGGTTTCTTGTAAGCCCCAGTGTACTGAAAGCCAAGCCACTGTGTTCATGACAACCATACATAAACTGTACTTGGCGTCGAATACCAGGAAAGCTTGTTGACCTAAAATGCACCTGCTATTGGGTTACTGTACATCACAGTTTATTGCTGCCCAAGTGTGTTTGTAGGAGTGATGGTCACGTGACTGGTCCATAACAGGTGCACAGTGTGCAGACACATCTGTCACTGTTGTTTTCATTTGCTACAGTTCAGTGGCTCTAACATATTATACTATAAATTGATTTCCCAGCAGTTGACATATGTGTTTCCATGTTTCAGATGTAAACTTGAGCAGCATCTGTCCCAGCAGTGGCTGTAGGCACAATGGGGCTGGACTTTGACGTGAAGACTTTCTGTCACAACCTACGGGCCACCAAGCCGCCTTATGAATGTCCTGTGGAGACATGTCGGAAGGTCTACAAGAGCTACAGTGGCATTGAGTACCACCTTTACCACTATGACCACGATAACCCAACTCCCGTACAGACTGTGCCCCAGAAGAAGAGGAAGGGACGGCCTCCACGTGCAAATTTGCTTGGTTCAGGGGATGCAGATGAAAGCGGAGGTAACAATGCTGGTCCAGGACAAGGAGGGAACACCCCTGGTAGTCCCAACCGGTCAGAGCGCTCTCACTCCCCAGGCAGAGAGACGATGACTTACGCCCAAGCACAGCGGATGGTAGAATTGGAAATTCAAGGACGGATCCACCGCATTAGCATCTTTGAGAACATTGACGTGGTGTCAGAGGAAGACACTGATGCAGAAGATGCTCCCTCATGTGGTACTGGTGGTAATGGTGGAGGGGTGTGTAATGGTAGTGATGGTGGAGCTGGAGGTAGTGAGGTTGGAGGTAGTGGCAAGGACCGAACAGATATCCCGGCTGCTAATGGTGGCAAAGCAACTCCAAAGTCCAAGTATAAAAGTAAAGAAAAGAAGAAGACGGAGCATCATCACAGTGCTCAGTCTGGACCTGCAGTCAAGCTGCCTGAAGCTGTATTCAGAGAACTGGACCAAGACAGACCAGATGCCCCCCCTCGACCTTCTTCCTACTACAGGTACGCAGTATGAGTATGAGAAGCTTGTGCTTTATTAACATTCATGCTGCAGGAGGAAAAGTTTAGAACAGAATTTACAGAGAATGATATAGCAAAGGATCTTTGATTGTAACAATGTGGAGAATTATGGTATGTCAAGTGGCTTTAATGGAACAGATTTTTCAGCCACTACCAATGTTTGCCATTAAGACATTTCTGATGTTAATATATTTGCCAGTTTGCCACATATTTGTCGTGACTCATCACTTATTATCAAATATTTGTGGCAAAGGTGTGTAATAGAGACAGGACATTTTACAGTTCAACAATAACTATAATCCAAATTGAGTCTGATGTTTGTGCTCTGAACTGTAAATTTAAAATACAGATATAACAAATATTTCAACTATCCAGACAAATATAAGCCAATGACTGTGTAACTGGTAAGCCCATATCAGTTCTTGAGGTCAATTGAAGTGAGTGTAACATACTCTTAATTAATATTCAGGTACATTGACAAGTCTGTGGAAGAGCTGGATGAGGAAGTGGAATATGACATTGATGAGGAGGACTACATCTGGCTTGACATCATGAATGACAAACGAAGGCGTGATGGTGTGACACCCATCCCTCAAGAGGTCTTTGAGTACCTCATGGACCGCTTGGAGAAGGAGTCTTACTTTGAGAGTCATAACAAGGTACCTGGATGCTGACTGACAAATTTTGTTTTAATTTTGGGACACAGATCATATTTTCATATGTCCTAATTCTGCTTTTCTCAGGCTGACCCGAGTACTCTAATTGATGAGGATGCTGTGTGCTGTATCTGCAATGATGGAGAGTGTCAGAACAGCAATGTAATCCTGTTTTGTGACATGTGTAACCTGGCTGTGCATCAGGAGTGCTACGGTGTGCCCTACATCCCTGAGGGTCAGTGGTTATGTCGCCGCTGCCTCCAGTCGCCGAGTAGAGCAGTGGACTGCGCACTCTGTCCGAACAAGGGAGGAGCTTTCAAACAGACAGATGACGCACGCTGGGCGCATGTGGTGTGTGCCCTCTGGATCCCAGAGGTAAATCCATACACTACAACTTGCACGTTTTCTGATATTGACCCAAAACAAAATATCCTATATAGCACACATTTATTGCATTACCATTCAGTAGACTGTATAAATGGAACTGCCCGAAAGCGACAGCCTCAGTCTCATAGGCTGTGACCATTGAATCAGTCTCAGATACAGCTGATGTGTCACTCAGGTTTATACACATGAGCTGCACAGTGGCTCATGCAATCTGCACACCAAAACCCCAGATCCAGGTGGAAATCCTTGTGAGTGAAGAAGATACAAAGAACAGGTGATGCCAGGCTGACACTGTCAATGTAAAAAAAGCGTTATTCTTGTTTTGCCTGCTAAGATAAATGTTCAGCAAAGAATGTAATTACTACTTGATTACTACAGTGTTGACATGGTAGTTCCATGTTGATAATTTGAGATCCACTCCAGTAACCTGAGCACTTAACTTTGAGATTAGTTTGAGTAAAGGAAGGTCCTGCAACCTTGTGTGATTGCTGAAAAATGTAAGTTATTGAATTAGTGAATTTAATCCAATAGTGAGGTGGCACAGTGGTTGGCACCTGCAGATTAAGGGGCTGAAAATGAATGAAGGAATGAATGAATCCAATAGTCCTAGTTTTATCATTGTGAACATACAATTGGATTTTAAGTTTAGAGCTAATTTACAAAAAGTGTGTGTATCTTTTTAATTATAGTTCTTAAAAGGAATGAAAATTGGAATCAGCAGTTCACACAGAAAGAGACAATGGTGTGTGGTTCTGTTCAGTTTGATGTCATATTACTTTTACATATTACTTACAGTATGTATTTAAATCGTTTTTGCTGCATTTCTTCAGGTCTGCTTTGCAAACACTGTCTTTCTGGAGCCAATAGACAGCATTGAGCACATCCCTCCTGCACGCTGGAAACTTACCTGCTATATCTGCAAGCAGCGTGGTTCAGGTGCCTGCATTCAGTGTCACAAAGCGAACTGTTACACTGCCTTCCATGTCACCTGTGCTCAGCAGGCGGGCCTCTATATGAAAATGGAGCCTGTCAGAGAGACTGGAGCTAATGGCACCTCTTTCAGTGTCCGCAAGACAGCATATTGTGACATCCACACACCCCCAGGCTCAGCTAGACCTTTAGGAGGAGTGGGTGGGGCCAGTATGGGTTCATCTCACAGTGAAGGAGAAGTTGAGGAGGATGACGAACCCAGCATTGGCCACGATGATGACTCCAAGGGCTGGAGCTCTGAGCGAGCCAAGAGGGCCAAGGCCAAATCAAGGCTTAAGATGAAAAGAGCAAGAAAGATCTTAGCTGAGAGGAGAGCTGCTGCTCCGGTTGTTTCTGTGCCCTGTATACCACCCCACAGGTACAAACATGGTAGATATATTGTTGTTAGGACTGGACAATTTGGCCAAAAATGTTAGGATAATTTGTATATAAAATTTTTGCAGCTATTGGTAATTATTATGATGAAATGTAAAATATGCAACAATCAACTAGAGCATAAAAGACATTACTAGATGCAATTAGATAAAAACAGTGAACGGAAGGTTATTCTAAGTTGGTACTGGAAATTTCTTAACTGAAGAGACCATATAGTCCAAACTAGTATCTGAGAATTTAAAAAAGTATAAAAGCATATCACAATAATAGCATCATTATGATAATTATTATTTTATTGACCAGCCTGCATTGACTTCTTAGATAAAGTCTCTATTTTATTGGATATACTTGATAGCAGGCCGTCTGTATCAACAACTGATGATAGAAACATCATTTCACGTCTTAGAAGAATGTTTTAAGGGTCAATGAAATGATTGGGGTATTTGCAACATAGTAAAATTATTCACTGTGGTGGATATCATGTAAGGGCCTGCAGTGTCTGATTGTGTTGCTTTTTTTAGGCTGAGCAAAATTACCAGTAACTTGACAGTACCCAGGAAGAGCCAGTTTATGCAGCGCCTTCACAGCTACTGGACCCTGAAGAGACAAAGTCGTAATGGCGTCCCTCTGCTGCGCCGACTCCAAACCCACCTGCAGTCACAACGACATATTGAACCACTCCCACCACAAGCTTCATCACAACTTTCTACGGTAACTACATTAAGAGAGTGGTACTGTAAGTCTAGGCCTACATGGTTAGACAGTGATGTCTAACGATGTCTAAATGTTTGAGTTTATTTCTGTTTCAGAGGGACAGTGAGGAAAAACAGAGTGCTTTAAAGGAACAGCTGAAGGCGTGGCAGAGACTGAGACATGATCTGGAGAGAGCCCGGCTCCTGGTGGAACTCATTCGCAAGAGGGAGAAGCTCAAGAGGGAGACGGTAAGATACAACTGGTTGTCACAAAATGTGGAAATCAAAATCCACAGGCCACTTGTCCACACACTATGCTCAGAGGTTTGATATGAGGATAATCTTCCAATGCTTTTATGTCATAGTAACTGTATAGCAGTGGGGTGTTTGTGTAAATTCAGTCAAGAGCTTACCTACATATAATGGACACTTAGCTTTGAAATGAGAACAGCAGTGCAGTAGATATGCTTTAATGCTAAAATCATATTAACATGAGTAGTGTCACTTGAAAGAGGATGGGATGAAGAGAGTAGGGAGGGCATCAGGATAGAAAGCTCATTGTAATTTGTAAAATTGAAAGGATAATGAATAGAAATCTGAGTGGGGTAGTTGGAATAAGGAGTTGCTGTTGGTACTGGATTCACCACTGGTATTGGTGTCTGGTGGTGGCTTCGGAGCTTGTGCTGGTTATCCTGCTTCTGATTTTAGAAGTTTCCTGATTTTGCACTGTTCAGGGAGATTTGTCTTAGGCTGCTTTTACACCTGTTAGTCCGGTACAGTGGTTCGATTGGACCCACAAGTTGTTACAATGTTGCAATTTTCAACTAGTTCGGTC
>JAQQAE010003214.1:0-20632 GCA_029823295.1 Pseudamia nigra | reverse complement strand
GGTAAGAATACATTCTAAATCATTTTTAGAACTAATTTCATTCATTCCGTTTCAGAATGAATTAAATTAGCGCTAGCTGCTAGCGCTCTGACTTCCGGGTCATTCTCTTCGAGACCCGGAAGTGATGCATAGCGGCTACCGTTAGCGTTAGCAGCTAGCACTCTGAGTGACGCAGACGTGACGCAGGCGTCGTCCGCATAATTCATCGCTGTTAGGTTCAATTTTTTAAATAATTTTTAATGATTTTTTTTCCGTAGTTGTCCGAATTTTACGTTGTCAGAAGCGGTCGTTATTCGAGGTTCCACTGTACTTACTTTGAGGGTAAGCTAATGCTAAACATTAGCTTACTGACTTGGTAAAACTTCATCATGCATTGCCAAACAAAGTCATATTATGGTGTAGTGAGTGCAAACTCTTCCCCACAACTAAAAACGAGCATCTGTCAGGAAACATGAAAGCTACAAAGGTCTGACTCGGTCCAACTCAGCCTGTCAATCGAATCCCAGCACTGGAGAGATTTGTCAGATTGTTTGCCATAATGCCTTAATAATAAACAAAAAACTTAAAGATGGCCAACCACCTCACTTATTAGAGGGTCCAAAGAAAATGTTTGAGATCATAATAGCTTAGCAAAATTGGATTCACTTAGTATTTTCAGAGAGAAGTCTAATGTAACTCTGAGAGTCAGAGGCCTCTTAGAGCCAACTGAACAGTGCCCCAGAGGCTGCCGCAGTGCTAAGTAACTTTAAATTACTTAGCATTGGCCTCACTGCACAGCCCTGGTCTCTTGCCCACTAGGTGTACCCCAGTGACCCACCTGGGCAGCAGTGTTAGAGACAACAGCATATACGGTATTTTTCTGATTAAAAGTCACTCCGGTATGTTAGTTGCACAACCCAAAAAGTGCATAATGAAGAAGAAAAAAACGTGTATTAGTCGCTCTGTAGAACAGGTCGCGTCTGTTCAGGGCTCAGGTGCGCGGCTGCGGGCCTTAGCTGCGCTGCAGCTTGTCTCCTCTAGCGGCTGTCAGTGTGACAAGCACCCTATAGTTGAATTTATTCAAAATATAAGTCACTCCGATGTGTTTGTCGCTGCCCTCGCCAAACTATGCAACAAAACGCGACTTTTAATCCAGAAAATATGGTAATTTGAAATAAATAGAGAAGCATCAAAGTAGGGCTCCAGATGACCATTATTTTCATCAACAGTCTGTAGTGTTCCCACTGAATCAGTTATTTAGTCTGTAAAATGTAGAATAATGTTTGTTTTTCTAGACTCTTGCTAGTAATTTCTCCAGTTAATTTTAAATCTGCAAGAGGTATTGCAAACCTTACCTACATTCTTAAATGAACGCAACTGATAATTGGTTTCACTGTTTTTTGTTTTCAGGTCAAACAGGAAGAGACTGTACCGCCACCAACCTTTCCGAAACCAACAGAGCCACGCCTTCCAACAGCTTCACTGCCTAAAAAGCAGGCTGTGTCACTGCCCCAGCCACATACACCGACTCAGCAGCAAAGTCAGTCTCATGCCCCAACACAACTTCATCAGCCAGCACATCCTGACCTTCAAATCCAGCCTTCACATCAGTCTCACACACAGTGTCCGACACAAATCCAAATGCAAACTCCGGCTGCACCTCATCCACAGCTGGGCTCTAAAGCAAGTGCACGAGTAGCACCCACCTCTGCTGAGCCTGTTGAGAAGCCCTGGGAGGCCATAAAACCAGTCCAGCCTTGCACAGAACCTGTAAAACACGGACCTACACCCCCAGCACCACCTGTTCGCACCATGGAGAGTAAACTGGCTGCAGCAGCTCTCAGCCAAAGTGAAGCATCCTTCCATGTCCTGGGTGAGGGTCATCTGGAGGAAGCTATGCCCCATCTCCCTCTTTCTCCTCGGAAATCTTCCACACACCAGCCAGCCTACCTGTATCATACTAAAGGAGAACCAATCTTAACTGAGCCTCCGTACTACCACCAGAGGCCTGTTCCTCTGCAGGCCATGCCACATCACTTCCGGCCTGACAGCGTCCTTCCACACCTCTCTTACGTCTCCAAATCTGAGCCTCAGATACCATACAGTGCCCGATTAGACAACAGATATAGCACTTTAGGCCCCAGGTCCTACCACCACTCTATGAAGTCCAGAGGGAATCCAAGGAGTGTGTACGTGTCACCGGGACCAGGGCATCAGGGATATAGTCATGACAGAACCCATGGCTATCCCACCATCCGGAGAGTGCACTCTCTCCATGTTCCTTCCACAATCCGCTCAGTACCTATTCAGAGGACTGAGGTTCCCCCAGACGATGAGTTGTTCTTTTACCACAGGCCCATTTATCCATGTAAAACCTACCAGCAGCCACCACCACAGCAGTCCTCACAAGCAGACTACCATGTCACCCAGCTGCAGCCTTACTTTGAGAATGGACGGGTCCAGTATCGTTACAGTCCTTACTCTGGGTCTGGCCCTTTGGAATCTCCCTACTATGACGTGGACCCTTATGGTACTATCAGAGTCCGACATTTCCACTCCTATGGCAGCCGAGATCCTGGTGCCGGTGCCAGTCGACCAGGTGGAAAGGCAACTGGGTACCACTACCTCTCACGCCATGTTCTTCCACCTGGTAAGGAGCACAGTTTTGTAAGTAGGGACATGCCACCAGGTCATGGAACCAAGGAAGCTGCTGCTTATCTCAGCTGGGACTCTGAGGAAACGGAGAGGCTTCGCATGCACTCCATTCGCAGGGAGAGCAGGGCACGGCAGAAGATTAAAGGCCCCGTCCTCTCTCAGTATGACAATGTAGGCTTGTTCACACCTTCAGATCTATCAGGCTATGAAACCCTGCACTTGCGCAGTAAATCTGACCCAGGTAAAGCTGTGCTGGTTGCAGCTGAGAGCAAAGATGGGCGCTACCTCCCCAGGCACATGGTGTCAGACCCTGATGTTGTCATGTACATGGAAACTGATAAGCATGTTCAGGGAAGCACCGTGGGCGAGAAGTCTGATGGGCTCGTCAAACAAACCAGCTCCAAGAAATGCCAGTCCTCTCACTCCCTCCCTACTACTCTTAGTCACAGTGTTTCAAATCAGCAGGAGTGTGGGCGACTTGAGGGCAAGATTGGTGACGACAAACTCGCCGGAGACAGCAGCAGGTCTAAACACTGGCAGCAGGAATATCCCAGCAAAAGGAACTTACAGCCACGTTATGAGTGCCCTGATCCTGACCACCACCAGAGTAAAGTCAAAACACAGAGTGGCTATCACAGCTCAGACGACCAGTCCTCAGCTCCCAGGGAACAAATGGCCAGGCCCAAACCTGAACGGTCACACAGCGTCCGAGAGCAGCAGCACCACAACCAGGGTAAACCCGAACTGGATCGAGACTACCAATATCAGAAACACAGCACTAAGACGGTGCAGTCCCACTACGATAACTTGGACGATTACCACCCAGTACCTCAGCCTCAAGCCCCTGTCCAAAAACGTGGAGGCTCAGGCTCCTATGGCACCCCGGGGTTTACAGTGAGCCACAACAATAGGGCGTACTCGACAGCACTGGGCCAGGGAGCCTTTATTCAGACTGATCTGGCCCTGCAGAGACCAGAGACAGAGATACGTACAGAATGAAGCATTTAAGGGGGGGAATGTGAAATTATCTTTAACTGTGTGGAAGAAAGACTGTACTGGTTGAGCAGCCTCTGCAGGACAGTGGACTGTTGTATAAGCGTTATTTTTTTGCTCCTCTGTATTTTTAATGAATTGTAAAGAAAATTGTAAGACTTTTTACAGAGAGTCCTGAATGTACCTGAAATTTATTGTCCAAGAAGTCATATTATTGTGATTCATTGAGACAGTAGCCCGTCATAAATGTATATGATATGAAAGACGTATGGTACATTTAATAGGAACTACAAAATGTAAAATTTATATACTATATATATATATATATATGTATGTATATGAACAGAATCACTAGTAAAAGGGATATTTGTTTTTTCTTTTTTTAAAGATGTGGAGCAGGTTATGAGTATCAGCTGGGATTAAGGTTTGCATTTTAGAAATGCATGCACTCTATCTTTTACAGAACAGTTCTGTGTACTTCACTATCCATTGCGTTCTTTCTCAATGTTAGAGCACAAGTCATTGAAGGAGGACTACATTTGTCATTGTGCCCTCCCTCTGCTACAGTGTACACAGTTAAGGTGGCACAGTGTCTATGTTTATCTTTAAGGATCCAGAAGAGTGTCGAAAGCAAGATGCAATGGGTTTATTTCAGTTAATATAGTGGTAATCAATGTTTAATTTTCTCTGTGACTGTGCCATTTTTATGTAACTTTGTTATAAACCAATTTCTGTGACTTCTTATAGAATGTTTTGGTACTTGTCTGTTCTTCATTGGAAGAGGGACCAAATAAGTTGGCGCAGTCTGAGCTCATCTTGCACATAACCGGTGGAGCGGTGAAGATAGATGAATGCTTGTGGTACCTTTAGATGTGTAAGGGGTTATTTTTATTTCCTTTTTTCCATCACTCTCATAGTGAACTCATGGTGAACTGGACTAAGTGAATAAAGCTGAAAACAGTGTGTTCTCAAACAATGTGGTACAGAACATGTTGCGCTGCTTTGTTGATAAAACAGCCTTAAATTTTGTTCCAGAAACTGTACTTGTGTACTGTCACTGTCATTTACCAGCTCATTACCATAATGCACAAATATTAAGATCTCTTTTGATTCTTCACAGTTCAGGGTTTTACACATGACCTACTGGGGTTGTTTTTTTAATCACCTCACAGGGTCAAATTTTAGTACATGAAGAGTAAAATCCTTTTTTCAAAATATATGTGGGGCCATGAAGCAAACCTTTGTGTAGTACATTCATCTAGTACTACACCACACACTCTCTTAGGTCACCATACGGGATGGGTTAAAATATGTGTCACTTTGTCTAAATCCAGGTTGTACTCTGTAACTGTCTGACTTATATTTTGCTTGCAGGTTTTGCTCCTCTTGCCTTATCTAAAGCCTCGACCTGTTCAGACGAGGCGTGGAAGTTAAGGCACTGTGTACTTGAATGTGAAAACACTTGTCTCAAACTAGAGCTATCTAAAAGTTAGATATGAAATAAATAAATAAATCTGTTCAGGAATAGGCATATATTAAAGTCTCTTCATATGTGCATGCTGCTAGTAACAATCTACTCTGTTCATTCTGAGGTGAGAGTGGCAGTAATGAGGAGGGGGGTAATAGTGTGCTAACGCTGATTATTCATTTTCAGTAATTAAATGGCGTGTTAAATAGTCTGTTGATGCTGATTACCTTCAACAGTTAAATCCTGTGCAGTAAAACCAGTGCAGTATAACACATATTCAGGAAACCACGACAGAAATGAAGTAGAATGAGACTCTAAAACATTCAGCAGCACAGATACATTTACAGTGAATTTACAGCATTTTGACTCAAGCAGGTACATTTAAAGTTGATGCCTGTAAATGATTCCCTAATTTCAGATTAATCTGCCTCTGGAGTCTGAAACCTTGAACACTTCTTGATTAAATGGCTATTGCGTTGCCACTGACTGACCTCCGACCTCACTGTGAAGAGAAGCTTCTCTAGAGGAATCAATAAATGGTTTATTACAGTATCATAATGCATCTGGTGGAACTTTCCTTTAAGGTGTTGCACTATTTATAGCATATTAAGGACATTTTCTGATCAACATACTGTTAAAGGGGTCTCTCTGTGCTGCATTAATAGAGCTGTTGTATATGTTAGTGCCCACTGTGCAGTGAATATTGTATAAAAATTGAAAAGCCAAGGCCATGACTGCACTACAGTTTACAAACTAAATAAATAAACCATTTGCACACACTCCATACACTCTGCCGCTCTGGAAATACTTCTGACACCACTGTGTAAAAGCTTGTCAAGCATGTGACATTTGATGCTATCAAGGTTTCCTTATGAGCTTAAAAAGACGAGCAAACACGATTGAATCTGTATTTAAATTAATGACAAAAATCCTGCTGTCTGTTACATAACATTTAAAATAAGATCATCTGACGCTGATCCAGAAACGAGATTTCAAAAACAGCCATTTGAAGCACTTAAATTGAATTTGTATGGAAAATTACAGGTATTCTAGTAATTGCAGTATTGAGCAAGATTTTCAGGCATTTCAGGTTTGTTGTTTGCTATCAAGGTTATAATGACCATACTCAAGCCCAAAAATGAATCAAATCAGTGTGTGGGCAGTACTTGGAAATATCCACCTTTGGTTTATTTTTGAAGGACTGTAGATTAAAATACAGAAAGTATGTGCAGAGTGTAAACACAAACAAAATGGCTAGAACAGGCAAAGATTTAGATTCAGTATGACGTCCACTCCTGGGGCCAGAAACAGAACAATGGAACCGAGGTGCCTAAAACGTTTGCACAGTCATGTATTTTGAAACCTTATGTTACACAGTACACTTAACCAACTACTACTGCCCCAGTATTTCTTTTTCTTTCCTATGTTATACAAGCTAAAACTAAATCAGGGTTTCCTTACTATCAGGCTTAGCTGCAGCACCCACAACATTTTGGAACCAAAATAATGTCAAGTTCACTAGAGAGAATCAAAACTATTATGGCATTTCACAGATCTAATGGTTGCTGTTTTGGTCTCGAGTTTTTTCAGATGGTTTGACTGCACCTCCAGATTTTGGCACAGACAGCTTTGGGAAAAAAACAGACCACTGCATTTTTTTTTTTCTGAAATCATCCTCTCTTCATGTAAGACAGTCATTCTATTCCAGCGTCTGTTGAATTCCAACACAAGCACACCTCCTTCTACTTAATAAGGTTCTTATTAGGTGATACTCTTCCTGCGTTAAAACACGTTTAAAAATGAATATGAACATGTTTTCTTTGCATTAAATAATACAGATCTATTTAACTTATGATTTGAGATCTGAAAGCTACATCATTTTTATTTTGACCATTTGTCAAATAAATGCTCTAAATGACAACATTTTTATTTGGAATTTGAGGGAAATGTCAGTCATTTAGAGAATAAAACAAAAGTGTTCATTTTACTCAAAAACATACCTTATGACTATTATTTTTGCAGTTGCAGTACAGTACATAATAAAAAATGGTCCAACATGATGATAAATTCAGTTTTTCTTTTAAACAATGACAATTTAGGTCATTTTTGCTGATTTTGATTGAATGGTGTAAAAACCTGCCTAGAGCATCACATGAATGAAAAAAGATAAATAAAGAGAACAACCAAAAACAAAATATTTACCCAGCCTGGGATAGACTCCAGCATCCAAGCCCTCACCAGGATTAACGGGTAGAAAACGGATGGATGTACAAGAAGATGAAGAGAACAAAACTAAACGGACGGATGGATTCACAGAATAAACAAGAATTTAAAAAAAAAAAGCACTAAAGAATTATCACAGTGATAAAGAAACTGAACAATAACACGAAAAAGAATAAACACTGGCCAAAATAATCCAGACAATGAACAAAGATGAACTATAATGGCCAAAATAATTAAGAAAAAAAGATCAAACAAACAAATTATCAAAGAAATTACCAATTTTATGGGAGTTAATCCTAGTCTAAATGGATCACTGAGTTTTTGATTATTAGCACCATAGACAAAGGGAATTTAATAGCTTTAAATCAATTTGGGTAAAATACACAACTACGACATTTAACAATACTTTAACTTAAGTTATACGCGACAGCAAACAAAAAACAAACAGGTTAAGGCACATACGTTATATTTATTGTTGTTATTTTAATAAATTAAAGCTATCTTGTCGACTGTATAACATATACTGCACTAAATCTCCAGCACGTGGAATAAGTTTGACGTAAGGACACAAAGCTACTGTTTACAGATGTTGGGGGTTGCATTCTGGGAGACAGATGATTGACACGGCCGCCATTTTGCTCGTGCTTCTCCGCTTCCATTGTGTGAGAGATAGTAAATATCTGACACTGCCAGACAACCACAACACACTCGGACCGTTGCGAAGGAAAACCTTAAAAATCACCCTTGGTAAGTCTATTTTCTGTCAGAATTTTTACCTTGAGTACGCTAATCACTGTTGTGAGTTGAAAATAGCGCGGTTAAAGTGGATTTGGTGTTGAATTAGTGTGTTATTTCGACGCCGTGGAGGGAAGAAAAGCAGCTGCCTCGATGCTCGGGCAGAGAAAAACGGCTCTGGAGTTCCACCGCCGAAGTATCTGCTCCACTTTCAGTCTCCATTTCAACCTCGAATTTCACTTTAAATTACCCCCATTTCAAACATCTTTATGCGTTTTACGATAGCCACATGTGTCTATTATGTTTTGCTGTTATTTCTGTGTGTAAACATAGCCTATTTTTTAAGAAAATGGCTAAAGTTTGCGTCCCGGTCTTTGCCTGTATATTGGTAGGTTCGTTTGGGTCTGCGGCCATAATCTTGCGGTAACGGGCGGGGCCAGTGCTACTGGTCCCGCCCCTAAACTCCGCAGAACAAGTCATGATTGGCTGTAGCGTCCTCTTTATTCGTAGACGATTGGTGCGTTTTTTGTAGACTACCTGCCTGTTGATGTGATTGGTGTGGCTCGGAGCCACAGTGTCTGGATTGGATCAGCATGGTGTGTTTGTGCAGCTGCCAAACCAGAGCAAAAGTTTTCCCAGGCCACTGAATCTGACCGAATATGAGAGAGACTCACGTCCTGTTCAGTGAATGAAAACCAAAAGATACGATACCGCCGTGTGGAACTAAACGTGGATACGCAGGAGCGAATACAGGTGGACATAGACGCCAAATGACGACCCCATTTAACACAGAATGACAATAAAGAACAGTAACGCCTTCCAAAAGAAAACTACAAGTGTAGAGATGAGCTGAAATCCAAAGAAAAACAAGCAACAACGCGGGATTGTAAAGCTTAACATTTCAAACACACAAAAACGTTACAACAAAATCATAAGAAGAGGTGTAATGGACACTACACATGTTGTTATTGTTACCTTAATATGATCAATATCTCTTATCCCAAGATAATCTGCAAAACAAGCATTTTATTTGCATTTTTCCAGGCTTGGGCCCCATATTTGCACAAAAGAATAGCTGGAGTGATTTTAGACACAGAGTATTTGTGGCAAATAGTGCCGTTTCACTGTTCCCTCAGAGTAATCCAGTAGTTATTTTCAAAGTGAAATTTGCAGAATTGACTGTCCATAATAAAAGTATTCTCAAAAGCTTCCAATACAGCAAGTAAACCTGCAAATAAAGTGTCTCTTATAGTTGACAGTGTGTTTTTCTTTTCTGCTTGAACTGAGACGGAGATTTTGCCATCCATTTTAAAAGTGCTTATGACTGAAAAGAACGTGTATCAAGTTAAGAATTTAAAATAATGAACTTATGTCAGCAAACTTTTATATATTATTTATGCATGATAAGGTACTGTGATCACAGTATCTCCCTGTCCATAATTTGGATAGACACTGTTGTTTATTGGAGATATTGAGGAAAAACATAAAATATAGTGCCACAACGTGCGTGTAATGTTTGCTATTGCACTTAAAAATGACAAAATCCACATCCGTTTTTATTCAGGCACTAATCCAAGGCTACTAGTCATTGTCACAAAGGGCTGAGACACGGTTTTCTTTCACATCAATCAGTAAAGCAGGTGTTCTCACTGAAGAGCAGTCAGCGGGAAAGAATTCAGTGAAATCACCTGCTGAAGACTGGTTGGAAAGGAAAAGTGGGGTGTCTCAGCCCTCCAAGGAAATAATTAGACTAATGAGAGGCCTATCAAGTCAGAGGAGGCACAAAATGTGACCAGTGTAAACATCTCGCAAATCTTTATGCAAGAGTAATAAATGGGCATATGTGCCAAACAGCCAAAACACGTTGAAGCAGGGGATACATGTTTGAACTGTATTAACTGTTATAAGTCATGTTAGTATTACACATAACCTGAAATGCCTTTTTATTGCATCTTCTCCAGTGATACTTTGCTGAAATGGCTCGTACTAAGCAGACTGCCCGTAAGTCCACTGGAGGTAAAGCTCCACGTAAGCAGCTCGCTACTAAGGCTGCTCGCAAAAGTGCTCCCTCCACTGGTGGAGTCAAGAAGCCTCATCGTTACAGGTAACACCTTCACTTTACTACACAGCCTTCTCTCTGTCCAGTTGTGATATAAGCAAAGCCACAGCTCAGACGTTAACTTTAACGTCATGCTTTTTCAGGTTAGTCTTCAGATTATATTCAACTTGGAAACTTTTAACTGAAATGTATAGACACCTATTTATTAACAAGAAATGTTGTTTTGAATCTGAGTATGTTGTGTTTTCCAGGCCCGGTACTGTGGCTTTGAGAGAGATCCGTCGGTACCAGAAGTCCACTGAGCTGCTGATCCGTAAGCTGCCCTTCCAGCGTCTGGTGAGAGAAATTGCTCAGGATTTCAAGACTGACTTGCGTTTCCAGAGTGCTGCCATTGGTGCCCTGCAGGTGAGTGCCCACTGGTTTAATCACTGATCTTATTTGTTGTTTTGTCTGTTTACACAGATCAAAGTTGGGCCTAATGCTGCACCAGTGTGTGTGATTATTACATAACATTGTGGCACAGAACCATTTGAGTGAAGCAACAGCGCCACAGTAAATGCAAGAATACAGGTGTTGTTTTTAAACTAATAATGGCAGGTGATTTAGTCCTTGACACAAAAAGGAAGGAGATCCCAGATCCCACAGGACATTTTGGTCCATCACTTCTATGTTCCAGTCAGTTACATACCAAATGAGACTTTTAAATCCGCTAGTGGCAGTTTGCACGTTATGTGTCATGAGGTTATCACACCTCCTCTCAAAATGGCATTTGAGGTGGAATATGCACTACCAATCAAAAGTTTGGACACATCATTTTCATTTGTTTCTTTATTTTTATTATTTTCAACATTGCACATTAAAACCAAAGGCATTCAAACTGTCAAGGAACACATGGAATTATGCAGTCAACCAAAAATTGTTAAACATTTTACATTGTCCAAAGTATCCACATTTAGCTTTGACAGCTTTATACACTCATGACATTCTCTCATCAGGTTCATATTGTAATCAACTAGAGTGGTTTTCAAATCATCGGTGTGCCTTGCAAAGCGTTAATTTTTGCCATTTCTTGCCTCCTGAATGTGCTTTAGACCATCAGTTGAAGAGGGGTGGGTACAGACTCAGCAGTCCTCCTAGTGCCACTACCATTCCTTTAAGAAAAATCTCAAGAACCTAGAATGTGTTGCCAAACTATCAAAGACTACCTGAGGTGCTATAAATTGGTGGTTTATGAGGCTGGTAATTGCAATTAACTTATCCTCCGCAGCATAGTTGGCAGAATCATTGAAATGCTTACCCATCACCATTCTGTCCAGAAAAACGTCATGTTTAATATTTATTTATCATGTCTGAATAGAAAAGCCCGTTGTGTCATTTTTCTGAACCGGGGGCAGGGGTCCGCTCCGCACAGCTCCAGAGGCATATGTGGCTCTTTAAGCCCTCTCCAGAAGCTCTTGAATATTCTTTGATTTTCCATCTGTAGAAATATGATGCTAATATATCAAATAAAAAACAGATCTTAATCTACTAAGGTATGACTAATATGCTACATTATGCGCATATTTTTTTTATTTTGACACTTGGCCAGTCTTTCCACTTTTAGACACTCACACTAAGCCTACAGACCTACTTCTTTTTAGCAACATAAACATATCCTTGCTTTATTTTTTCTTAAGCGTAATGAATATTCATTGGCTGTCTTATTTTCAAATAATGTCCACCAGTCAAACAGCAAAAATGTAATTGTAGCACCTTCTGTTAATCACAGGAAGACTCTTTCAGCTTGTTTTTGTCGTGGAATTTCATAATGTACCAAAACATTACAATATTTTACTGTTGAAACATTCTCGACTATGTAATCATAGATGGCCTACTGCAGGATAGCCAATCTGTTGTAAAAGAATTTCAGTGACTACGCATTTAGACCTCCATAGTCATGTAGATTTTGGCTAATTTAGACTAAATAGGCTATTAGAGTTAAGAATACATGTGTTATCATTTTCCTCAATGAACATATATCAAGTTTCACCGGTCTTTTATATACTGAATGATTCAATTTCTCTTTTGTGCCTTTGCCCTGAGTGCTGCACTTTTCCATACGTTGTTTTGTCTCCACCATCGTAGTCTGTCCTTGCAGATGGGGACTCATATGATCAGCGGAAGCATTGTGTGCATATTGTGTATCTGCTTAATGTGTCTAGATAAAATCTGCATTGCTCAAATGTTGAATAATTCATGAAATGCTGTGACGTGATATGTGATGACGCCCTTTTTGTGTTTTAATAAAACATCTGAGTGAAGGAGGAAGCTTCGAAGAAAGACCGAGGGATACCAAGCTCCTGTCTTCTTCCCTTTGCAAAGAGCCTGTTTGATTATACTCTGTGTCAGAGTCTTTTTATTGGGTTCTAGGTTGATCGAGTTTGATGATGAACCTGACATAGGCTATACTTGAATAGCTCAGATATTTGTGCTGACCTTATGACATGGGGGAATTGGACACCGTTTTAAAACGAGGGTACAAAGCTGTACATAAAAATGGAATTAATGAGTACTGAAGGTTTATACTGATGTAGTTTAAAACTTAGCAGGTTTTTCTAATGTCTTCTGTCCCTCTGTCTTCTTGCAGGAGGCCAGTGAGGCCTACCTGGTGGGTCTGTTTGAGGACACTAACCTGTGCGCCATCCATGCCAAGCGTGTCACCATCATGCCCAAAGACATCCAGCTGGCACGCCGCATCCGTGGGGAGCGTGCTTAGACAGCTGCCCCTTAATGTTTGACCTCTCTCTCCTGTTTTTCTTTACCTCTCCCTGCTTTCACTCCTTCGTTCTCTCCGACCCTCACACCTGTACCTGCCCCTGTTGCCTCTCCCTCCCCTGCCTACCCAGCTTCTCTGTAGACATTAGAGTAATCCTTATTATGAAGAGATAGAAATATGTTGAAGTCTAGTCTCTCATAGGCTTTTTTTGTCTTCACCAAATGTTTTTTAGGGTACCTTTTTTGTGCATGTAAAGGGTTTTTCAGATCAGATGCACTCGTACACACACACTCAAATATGCATCTTCCCTGGATCGTGCAATTTGTGTGAAAACAGCCCTAACAGTGGGACGTTGCTGAGGGACTAGTCTGCTTAAGGGGAGCTGCAACTTCCACAGCAGGGTGCTATTAAAACTAGTCCCGAGGCCTCTGCCCCGTCTGAGCCCTGTCCTCCCCTTTCGTCCAGTCTGTCCCTCAAAAAACACCCCTATGCCCCCCCACCCCCTTCTTACTCCTTCCAAACTTTCCAACTCACCTCCTTCCCTTCTGTGATCTGCACTGGGAGGAGACGGTTGTCTGTTGGTCTGTCTGTGAACGTGTGAGCTCTGATCTGTCAAATACATTGTACTCAACAAAAAAAATCTCTTGGTTGCTTAAGAATATTATTGTTGTGGATATGGTGTCTATTTTTTTTACACATATGATTAATGGATGAGCGTCTCTTCTCTTTCCACTTCTAAAACCATCATAATAAGAAAAAGTAACGATAATGTCAACATGGGTATCAGTTTTTGAATTTTTTTTTTGTTTAATTTACAGTTGACTGATTTTGCTTCAGAAAATCAGTAAGGGCTTCACTGTTTCCCAAGGCAACTTCTGTTCTACTGGCAGCCACATGGGGGCGATGTTCACCCTCTCCTCCCCTACTCAGTCATTCACTGTAGGTCAGGAATCACGCTTCTGTCTGCACTTATGAATTCCACACATTGACATTATGGCTAAAGTTACACTTTGCATGTTTAGGCTTTGTGTGTCTCTCCTGCTCTCTGTAGATCTGAACATGTCATCTGTCCCTTTCTCGAAATTTGTGATACACAATATAACCTCATATTTGTTTTCTTTTATATTTTTCTTATTCCTCAAGGTTTTCAGACGTATAAATAAGCTGATCTTTGTATTTTCCAAATTTCTCATATTAGGGTGGTAATAAATAGGTGTTAAAACAAACTGGGGAGAGTTTTTGTCTCATCTTTCCTGTCTGTGTAAACTGAATGTGATTTATATGTAAATGGCCACAAAGGGGGGACATTTCACAAACTTCAGAACAACACCAGCAGAGTTTTACACTAAAAAGGGATATGTGAGACTTAATTACAGTACTTGCAAAATTAGAACTTTTTTTTTTTTCTTAAACTAAGGGCTTAAAATGGGTCCATGCAAAAAAAAAATTATTGGGTTTATTAACTTTTTTTTTTTGTACAATTTTATTTATTTTATTAAGTTCTCAGTTTTTGATTATTTTGTTCAATTTGGTGCATATTTTCTTCATTATTATGTGTATGTTCAGTTTTGTACATTTTATATTATTTTGGTATATTTTAAGTTATTTCCCAATTTTGACTGTTTTTGCACATTTTGTGTATTTAGTTCAGTTTTTCTGAAGTTTGAAATGTAAGATGTAAATGCTCCTCTATGCTGATGTATTTTCAGTAGGAATGGAGATTATAAGGGTAGTTTCTAATGTATTTTTCTGTTTGGGCCTGAAGGTGTGGATTTCCCTCTTGGCTCGGTCTCTGATAGCTCAGTGCAAACTTTAAACAGTACATACCATATGGCAATGTGTTCCATTATCTTTGTAGTAATAAAAAATCTCATGTAGATGTTAGGATTTAGAAGTGATTAAATATGATGCTTGTGGATTAATTTTACTGCCACATTCATATGTATGTTGCATTTTACTGCTGTAGGGGTTTTTGGTTGAACTCATCTGAAGTGCTACAGTACAGTACTGCATAATATTCTGTAAAATTGTAGAGTGGTGACCAAAATAAACTTTTAATGAGCTCAGAAAAATGCATTTAGCTAAAGAAAGACAAAATGTTCTTAAACTATGTAGGAATAAGTTTGTTATATTCAAAATCACATTCACACTAATACACTCAATTTCAGTTTTGAGTTTACAGATTCAATTTCAGTTTCCATTTGCACCCTGAGTCTGAAGGTTCATGGATGCTAGCAGGTGAGGGAGGGGGTGGAGCACAAATCTGAAGCTAACTAAAGTTACCATAAAGGTAGTGAAGTCAATGGCACAATATCCACTTCTGACAAACACTCGCTGGCCACATTATTAGGTACACCTCTTCACACCACTTGGGAATATAAATATCAGATTTGCCAATTACATGGCAACAATTCAGTGCATTTAGACGTCTAGACAGAGTTATGATGCCGTGCTGAAGATTAAGCTGAGAATGAGAATGCAGACACATTGTCATTTACATTATGTTGTACGTGGCATGGTTGTTGTTGCCAGATGGCCTGGTCTGAGTATTTCATATACTGCTTCTCTAATGGGATTCTTGCACACAGTCACCTCTAGGATTTACAAAGAATAATCTGTAAATAAAAAGGAAATATCCAGTGAGTAACAGTTCTCTTGATGAAAATATCTTATTGATGCCAGTCAGAGGAGAATGGGCAGAGTGGTTTGAGCTGATGGAAAGCTTACAGTAAGTCGAATGGCTACTCTTTACACCTAAGTAATGCAGAAGAGCATCTGTAGACGTACAACACCTCAAAGTTTGACACAGGTGGATGACAACAGCAGCATGCTGACACCTGTCAGCTAAGAACAGGAAACTAACGCTACAAATTCATATGGACTCAGTAAAAGTGGTCAATAGAAGGCTGGAAATATGCTACTTTGTTTAGTGAGTCTCAATTCCCACTGTGACTTTTGGATGTTATTGTAATAATTGACATAAGTATGGATCCATCCTACCTTATATCAACACTTCAGGCTGCTGCTCGTGGCATATTTTGGGACCTTTAGTTTTAAGTCCGCAGTGTTTAAACACCACATCCTACATGAATGTTGCTAGTGACTAACCCAGTACTAGCAAGGTGTACCTAATAAAGTGGCCACTGAGTGTATAGTCCATGGGGGGCCCAATCATTGCCACCAGGGGCTGAGACACCGCACTTTTTCTTTCCAACTAGTCTCTTCAGCAGGTGATTTTTACTGAATTCCTTCCCACTGTTTGCACTTCAGTGAAAACACCTGCTTTAATAAGTGGCTGGAAAGAAAATCTGCAGTGATTAGACACCCCTGGTATATTCAAACAGAAGTGTAAAGCAGTTTATCTGCACACAATTTGCTTCTCAATTCTTAAGTGAATAAGACTTAAATTCCATTCAACTCCAAAATACAAGTTGATATACCGGTAATCATCAGTCTCTTTGTCACTTATGTGACTAACATTTAGAGAAGGTTTTAACATTTATCTACTACTCAATGAACCTCCACATATTTTTTATTTAATGTTTAATTTAGTCTATATTTCATTTTGCCAAGTTTCTGACGAAGTTGAAGCTCAGACAAACCAGCGCCCTGTAGTGGCTGATTTTATCCCATCTTTATATCCTTTTTTCCTTTACTATAATAAAAAATACTAAGTCCATCTCAGCCAATCTCATCCTCAACAGTCATAAATATTGGGTTAAGCTTCATAGTTTGGTTTAATAAAGTCTGTTACATTCTACTTATTGTGTCATACATTGGTAAAATGCAGCCAGAGGACCAGAACAGATTCCTGGATGGTCCAGCCTAAAATATCCTAAATAAAAACTCAAAATTGAATTTAAAAAAAATTTTGATTCATCACTAGGGTTTGGTCAAAGGTCGTTCATTTAATTTGTACAGAACAGATCATGATCAAGAACACGCAGCACAGACATTTTTGGATGGATCAAAATCAGCCAGAGAGAATACATAAACTCACAGCCTGACACAAGGTGGGTCCTTTCAAGGGATTGCCTTTTCTGAATTATTTTGTTCATTTTCTTGGTTATTTTGGAGATTTTCATTGTTTTATTGGTTGTTTTGGTCATGTTTTGCTAATAGTTGCTCATTTTCTTAATTTTATTTATTGATTAGGTTACATTGTTCATTCTGATTCATCTTTTTCATTTTTTATTGAGTTCTTGGATTATGTCATTCATTTTTGATCACTTTTAATTATATTGTTCTTTTTTATTATATTGTTCATATTGTTCATTATTTTGTTCATTAATTTGTTAATTTCCTTAATTATTTAATGCATTTTGTTAATTTTTAGTTCATATGTTGCCTCCACAACAATAAATCATAACATACAAAATAAGTTTTCCTTCTTGCACGTTATATTACATACAAATTAATTTTCAGTTGAAACAATGTCATGTCATTTTTTTCATGTTCAAAAAATAATTAATAGCTGCTTTTTGATGTATCAGTGCTAAAATAACAGATTTTTTTTTTTAAATGACATTTACTTTCTGATTTGCAGTATTCCCCCAGGATGCATTGTCCATTTAGGATACAAAGGTAATATTACACCAATTTTCAAAATATGTGATACAGTATTAATGAATTTATTTCATATATTGCATGCACATTTTAAAAAGCACAAAAAAAATAAAATAAAAGATGGTTCATTTGTTACTGTCCGTCTACATAGAGCTCATCTTCCTCATCCTCTTCAATGATTCCTGTCCTTTGGATCCAGTTCTGACAACAACCTGCACATCTCTCGTCCTCTAACTGTACAAAATGCTGGAAAGATGTCGAAGATGAGTTCATATGTACACTTTTGATTTAATGTTTAATATCCATTTAAGAGTAAGATAAATAGCAACTAATATTTTACACCTTTATATTCTTGAATATTTATAAAGAATGAGCCTTAAAACAGGAAAATATTGGTGAGTGATTATTTCTGTCTGGACAATGTGTCCCTCAGGATAAAAATATTCAGTCCAAATAGTGTACAGTAAATGGAATTCAGTTTGTTTCAACATGAATATAGAAAATTATCTTTAAAACCCAATGTACATTCAAGGGATGTAATAACACACCACTCTATTTTTGGCCCAGTATGGCTAAAGCTTTTCACAATTAAAACTAGTCATACAAATACAGTACATGTATGGTTGCCTTCATGATTAGTCACTACATGTGGATTTGGTCACATTTGACACACTTTTTATGAAGAACTCTGTCAAACACACCCAACTCCGTCAGAAGACCCCACAGCTGTGGAGAAAATAACTGTAAGAAAATAACTGGGGCAACCTGACCGGGATCATGCAATTTGAATGCTGGAGGCAGGGTGGACCATCAGACCAGCTGCCAAAGCAGTAAATGTCCATCGCTCCACAACAGAGCACACACCAGCATTATTTGTCCAGGAGCAACAGCAGACCAACGACCTGGTCGACCACGTGTAACATCCAGAAACCCAGAGCCATATGTTTACCTCCCACACCTCCGAAACAGGCCTTTTTGTTTGTTTTGTAGCTGATTAAGTCAGGATATTCATTCAAAGTTAATGAGGAACAATATATGAGTCACCATTTGCTTACGACACAAACTCCACCTAAAACCTGAATGTAGCAGCGCGTTATTAAATCCTTTGAGTACATGATGAAAATAACACACCCAAAAAATATAATAAACATCTAAAACAACAACTTTTATTTCATGCTCCATGTTTTTACATGTAGGCATTGTACAGTAGACAGTTTGGTCTATGTGGACAGTGCACTGATTGAATGATGAATGAAATCACATGACCAGAGAACCTGATGAGTCCCCCCTGATGAGTGTTCATCATTATTCACAGTTTACAAACTTCATACTCTTGTAAATTAGTACCAGGGCCTCTTCCTCCTCCTCCTCGTCTTCCTCATTCTGTGATCTGGGTTTTTGTTTTCCGGTTCACCTTCCTCAAGGTCTGCTCGTTGCCGTCCATCCCCCACCACATCTGCTCCTCCCTGGGATTACAGCACAAATGTCTGTCTGAAACTCTCCATGCTGAGGGGGGAGATTACCAGAGAGTGTAGCCAATCAGGACGCAGGGACAAGGGGATTAACCAATCACACCACAGAAAGGGAGGGCAGAGGATTAAACTCAGCACAGTGGGATTAGGTTAGCGTTGAGTGTGGAAAAATGCTTTGAAATGTCTCGGCCACCCGGTTACTCATCGCGGGGCGGCTCATCTGAACTTATGAGAACAATCTGAAGGACGGGGACAGGGGTGGAGGTTTCAGAGGGGGTGGCGGGTGTCCGTCCCCTCTCAATGTTACTGAAATGTGCATTTGTCCCCCAATACAACTTTAAATTTACATACAAAACCTCTGTTTTACATTAAAAAATTGCAGTTTTGTTCATTGTCACATTATTTTTTGTTCATTATTTGATTATTTTGTTCATTTGCATTGATTTTTTAGATAATTCAGTTCAATTTGTGGATTAATTTGTACGTTTTTGTTCATTCTGTTGATTTTGTCGTTCACAGTACATCAAATTCAACAAACTCAATTAAATACATTAAAATTAGTTAAATATCTTATGCTACATCTGAAGTGTAAGAAGTATAAAAATATGTCATGTGTATTGTTCATTTTGTTAATTTTTTTAAAATTCATTTTTATTCATGGTTTTGTTCAGTTTTTCTGCTTGTTTTGTACCTTCCTGTTCATCTTCATTTTGTATTTCTCTTATTGTCATTGTTTGTTTTTTTTTCATTCTTTTATTGAATTTGAATTTTCTGTTTATTTTGCACACTTCTGTTTATCTCATTAATTATTTTTCTTCATTTCCTTTACTTTTTTATTGTTTATTTTACTGTTTATTGTATATTTATTGTTGATTTTGTTCATTTTTAAATGAATTTTGTTTAAAAAAAATTCAAATTTTGGTTCAATTTCTTGATGACTGTTCATTTTTTTCCAGTTATTTTTCACATTTTTGTTTATGTTCTTGATTATTTTGTTTGGTTTTGTTATTTTGTTCATGTTTTGGACCATTTTCTTGATTATATCATTTTCCGCTTGTTTTGCACATTTTCTTAACTGTTTTATTTGCTTTTGATATTTTATTTAATTCTCTTCATGCCTTTATTTTGACTTTGTTGCTTTTTTTATTATTTCATTGGCCGTCTTGTTTATTTTGTTCAAATTCATGATTTTTTTTATTATTTTGTCAAGTTTGTTTTATTTCCTTTATTAATTTGCTCATTTTTGCCAATTTTAGACATTCTTGTTTATTTTCTTAAATATTTTGTCCATTTTTGGATCATTTTACTCATTTTTTTCATTTCATAGGATTATTTTTCTTGTTTATTATTGTTAATTGTCATTTTTTCTGGGTATTTAGCAAATGTTTTCATTTTCTTAATTATTTATTGATTGGTTTTTCTTTTTGTCTTCATATTTGGTTCACATTTTGATCATTTTTTTATTTTGTACATTTAATTATTTACGTAGTTCTTTTTTAAGATCATTTTCTTGATAATTTTATCAATTTTTCTGCTTGTTTTGCACATTGTTGTATAGTTTTCTTTTTAGCAGTGATATTGTTCATTATATTGTTCATTTTTATAATTATTCCATAAATTCATCTTTATTCTATTAATGATTTTGTTCACTTTTTACGCATTTATGTTTACATACATGATCTTTTCCCCATCCATCCATCCATCCATTTTCTACCCCTTAATCCTGT
>JAQQAE010003213.1:0-20633 GCA_029823295.1 Pseudamia nigra | reverse complement strand
AAGCCCTGCGATGAACTGGCGACTCAAGGTGAACCCCCCCCCCACCGTCACGCGGATTAAGGGGTAGAAAATGGATGGATGGATAAACAAAAACAAGCAAAAAAAATCAAGGAAATTAACAAAAATCAACAAACGTTAGCATGTTGATACTGGAGATGCTAAGATGTGCATTGTATGTCATGTGGGTGAAGGGTTTGAATATTACTTGAAGCTCGAGACACTTTTTTTCCCCCTTTCTGTCCAAAATCGTCTCTTTAGATTGTAAAGGTTGCAGACCTCTGCTTTAGATGAATCACCATTAACAAAACATCACTTCCTTTGTCTGTTCAATCCGAAACAGTGGATGATGCAGAAATGAGAAGACATGATGCACAGACAACACAATTACTGCATGCCTTCACTAGCGGTGGGTGACGACTGAAAAGGGTGCTGTGGGTGACACATGAACAGACGCATTTGCATTGGACTCATATGCCTTTGTTTTTAACGCCAGGCCTGCCTACACTTTTGTGTCATGACTCATGTCACTCTCTCTGCATCCATCAGGACTGTGTTTCTAAACCGATGGTTTGAAATTGCAGCATTACACTGAGTCGACATGAGGAAAACCTTGCAGAGTTGTTGCCAGGCTGACTTGCACTCTGCCGTGTATGAATTTCAAATACACATAATTAAATCTGGAGGACACAAAGAACTTCGGTTCAAGCTTTGGATTGCGTCAACACTGTTTCCACCAGAGTTCTTGTTCTGTTCCGTGCTGTAAGAAGCCAGATGCTGTTGGATATTTTTAAAGGTGTAGTGATGGTGTACTGCAGGTGTCTGCAACCTGTGGCTCTTCAGCTTGTCCCTAGTGACTCCTGTGGCGTGATGGAAGTAGCATATTATAATAAATCAAAAATAAGTTAACAAAAAGAAGAAAAAATGAACTGCATAATGTCCAAAAATGCAGACAAAACTGGTGCAAATAATGTACAAAATAAATAAAAATCTGCAAAAAAATGAGCAATGCCATAAATTAAATGATAAAAAAAATTAACAAAAATAAACAAAATTAAGAGAAACTTGAGTAAAATAATCAGGAAAAAAAAATCAACAGAAAATGTATAAAAACGTAAAAAAGAAAACATTCAACAACACGAAGAAAATAATTGACACAGTAGTCAACAAAATGTAAATGAATATAATCAAGAAACAAACACAGATAATATGCAAAATAACCCATAAAAATCCACAAACATTCACCAAAGTAATCCACAAAATGAAGCAAAAATGAAAAAAAGTCATTCAATAAATGAACAAAAACGAACAAAAAATGAACCAAAAAAATTCTGCAAAATGAATAAAATATTGATGAATTCAACAAAATAAAGAATTAATAATAATAATAATATTTCAATCAGCAAAACAAACAAAAGCTCCAACATGCATCATATGTCACGTTGTCCCTAAAAGTTTTGGATGCTATTTGCGGCTCTAGACACTTTTTGTTTCTTTCTGTGGCTTCTTGCACTGTAAAGATTGCCGACGCCGGTGCACTGCGATGACTCAGGCAGCGGTGGAAACGTCTTCCCCAGAACATTCCTTCATTAGCAGCTTCCTCTAGTCTCAGTCATGTTTAGCAGCAAGACTTGAACCGGTCGACGTTCTAGGCAGAATCTGAGCCTGTATTCGCCGCCAGGCAGCAGATCACACACGTGGCAGTTTCAGAGGGCCAGATCAGCCTCAGCGCTTTCAAACTTCACGCACACTCACATCAGAAGGAGGATTTTGACGAATAATGATGTCACGACAGACATTTAGTACTTTTAATTTGGTGTCTCCTTGCAGACACCAAAAAGTAGCTCAGTGGGAAACTTTTAGGCGAAGTCAAAGCGAGCATGCAAATGATGTCACGATGAATAAATTATGTGATTTGGTGTGATCAGTGCAAATTGCTCATTATACAGACAGTAAGGGATTAATCAAACATGTTCTGAAGGGTTTCATTGAACGATGAAGCCATATTTTACTTCAAAAACATCTCGTGAAGATCAGTGTGAATGGTATTTATGGAAACACAAGTAACTGTTGAACTGCACAAGGTTTTATTGTACTGTAAGTATTTTGTTGGGTTGCTGTGAAAAATTCATCTTAATTCTATGCTTCTGGGGATATGTTTTCACATATCCACTATGCAGAACCAAAAACATCAAGCGTGTATTATTCTATATCACTTATCCCGAGAGCCTTTTTTGGACAGAAAGTAAATTACAAAAACATAGTGTCTAGAGATGCACCAGATATCCCAACGCCTTACCTGGTTATTACTTTCATTTTTGTTTCTTTTGTTTGTTTGCTTTATTAATTTTTTGTGTTTAGTCATTTTGTTGATTATTTTACTTTTTTTTGTTCATTTCCTGGATAACTTTGTTTGTTTTTGTTTAATTTATTATTTTTTGTTTACTTTTGCTAATTTTTGTTCATTTTATAAATTATATGGTTTAGGATTTATTCATTTTGTGCATTTATTAAATTATTTTATTCATCATTGGGAATATTGGTTAATTTCCTGTATTATTGTTTGTGAATTAATGTATTTACTCGTTGTTTTTGTTTATTTTTGTTCATATTTTTATTTTTATAGTTCTTTTTTAATTATTATTATCTTATTATTATGTCTCTCACACACATATAAAAACGAGAACAAAAAAACAACACACTAATCCGCAGCCCTGACCTCACCAGACAGCACCATGGAACAGTAAAAAACCAGATACATTTCAAACCATTCAATCATGTGTATATGTATATACATGTATGTACTGTATACGCAAAGCTTGGATGTGCGTTATATTCACATACACACAGAAGTCTTAAGTTGTCTGCATTTTAACAAATGTTAGCAATCTCATTCATGTATATCCATTTTCTTAGCTATTATTCAAATTGTTTTCCATCAAGTTCAGTTGATTTATTATTTTAGTCATTTTTGTATTTTTTTTTGTTAATTTTCTTGATTATTTTGCTTTGACTTAATCTTGCAAGATGTACTGTTTTCATAATTTTGTTCAGACCCTGACCCCTCTTTTTCATCCAATACTGGGCAGAATTTCCACGTACGTTTCTTTCCTCTCTGCTCTTCTGGAGAGACGCTCTAAAAATATTACATTAACATGCCTACGCCTGCTCATCTGCGTGGGAATGTTCAACTTGTAGCCAAATCTAACTTATTGACTCCAGTAAGTGATATTTTTGTGACCACTATTGCTTTCTTCCTGATTTTACTCCCTGTTTCATGCTGCTGCACAGGTGCATTGAGGAGAAAAGAAGAGAAAACATGATGAAAATCATGTTTGAGACCCATCCGATGCACAATTTGAGGCTCTGAGCGGTCAGAGCCGGTTATAAAACAGCGGGGGGTGTGACCAGGATTAATTCTGGTCTGAACTCTGACCTTAAGCCATGAGTTAAATATAAAGTGTCATGAACTGCGGGACCTTCCACTGGGGCTGAACATTAAACACACAGAGTCCTGTGTTAAAGTGATATTTAGCACTAAGATGGTACTTTGTTTATTTTGTTTATTTTTTATGGTAAGTTCTTGATCATTTTGTTCATTTTATTTATTTTTTCCATTAAGTTCTTGATTATTTTGTTCATTTAGTTGATTTTTTTCTCTTAAGTTCTTGATAATTTTTTTATTTAGTTTATTCTTTACATTTGCATTAAATTCTTGATCAGTTTGTTTATTTAATAGATTTTTTTCCATTAAGTTCTTGATTATTTTGTTAATTTAATTGATTTTTTTCCATTACGTTTCTGAATTTTTTTCTCTTAAGTTCTTGATAATTTTTTAATTTAGTTTATTCTTTACATTTGCATTAAATTCTTGATCAGTTTGTTTATTTAATTGATTTTTTTCCATTAAGTTGTTGATTATTTTGTTCATTTAGTTGATTTTTTTCCATTACGTTTCTGAATAAACCAGTGTTCAGATGACCTCCTTCAGAGATATTGTAGTAAAACCATACTCAACACAGATGCAGAACTGTATACAATATTTATTGACCATGTGTTCATCTCCACAGGTTTGTCATGTAGTAAAGACAGACACCGATTTTACAGGGCTTATCTTCAAAAGGGTACAGTTGGGAGTTTCTGGGAATGTACTCGTGAGTGGCAACATACAAGGGGATCTGAAGGTGGGAGGTGCTGAGGGGCTCAGGAGGATCGATGCTGCTTGGAGAGGAGTCCAGGGCAGCAGGAGGCTAAGGCTTCTTCTGTGAGTGTGTGCAAACATACACCGTCACCAAGATGTGTCATTTAGGCTTTAGGATGTCAGTCCGTCCTTGCTCTCCGGAGAAGACTGCTGTCTGATGGAAACTGTGCATTTCCGAAAAACTTTAACATTTCAGAAATTAAGAAACAAAACGCAACCATTTACAACTGTGTATTTTTTTAAAAGTCATACAAGGGGTTATGAAAGGTTATCAGAAGCATAAATGCCATTACGTCTTCACAACTCCTACAGGGTAATGCAGTCATTCTGTATAGTATAAATGTGAAAATTGGCAAAATTGGAATTATAAGGTTTCGCCAAACAACAGTGTTTGCACTTTTTTTTTTTACACAGGAATATAGAAGTATAAAAATATATGAAACAAAAAAAGCGCTGTGAAGTACAAACACATATTAAAAGTGTAGAAGTCATGAAGCAGACCTTTCTTGCCAGCTGCTGTGTGCTTTGGCCAGCGTACATCCATTACTCAAGCACATCATATCATATACAGATATTATTCATATTAGGAAACGTATTTACTGACTCTACATTACTTTTTATACTGAGTACGTACAGATTTGTCTGAGACTGAGGTGGCCATTATGTTGACTACGTAAAGAATGGAACCAATTAGTGATTAAATATCTGGAACATCTCTCTGTTTCCAAAAAGATTAAGGTGACTGTGTGAAATGTAAAGAAAAAATGGAATAAGATCATTTGCACAGCATTGAAACTCCATATTTAATCAAAAGTAGCACAAAGAAAAAGGTAGTAAAAGTTGGAAGTGAGATATTTCTTTTTTCTTTTGAATTATTTCTTCATTTTCAATTAGATGCCAGCAGCATCCTGAAAATGAAGTCATGCCAGTGGCAAAGAAGACAGGGAACCCTGTGAAACGCTTAAAAAGACCCTCACAATTAATTACAAAAGCTGGCGACAGGTTAGTGACATGATTTGGTACAATAAGAGCATTCCCGAGAAGGGATGAGGCCTAAACCAGCATTGGACGAGGATTCCCTTGGGGGTCTCATGGCACCGGATTAAAACATGATTTGGTAGTGACCATCTCTGCATGGGCTCAGGGACACTTCAAAATCCTTGTCCACGAACTCATCCATGCAGATAGAAAAGCCCATGTGTATCACATCCAGAAATGCTTCTCTGGTCCTGAGCCCATTTAAGATGGACTGAAGTGAAGTATGAAAACTGTGACATTGTCCGGCAAGTTAAATGAAATTGTTTTATGGAAATCGTGGAAGCCATGTGCTCTGCTTGAAAACGCTGATTGTTATCAATGACCATTTTAAAAGCCGGCATCTGTGATGTATAGGGGTGCATGAGTGCATATGGCGATGGAAACTGCATATTTGTGAAGGAAACACTAATACTGATTCATATATACAGGATTTGGAGCAACAAGTGCTATCAAGTAGATGACATCGTTTTCAGGGAAGACCTTGTTTATTTCAGCGAGACAACGTCACACCACATTCTGTGTGTGTTCTAACAACTCTGTCGTCAGACTCCAGGTGCTGAGCTGAGCGGTAAACAAGAGCCTGACTCAACTTTTTGAAACGTTGCATTAAATCCAAAATGAGCATCATTTTCCAAAAAAATTCTGCGTGTCACCATTCGATATGCTATCTTTGTGCTATTTTCCATTAAATATGACGGTGCAATGTTTTGCAAATCATTCTAATTGCGTTGTTACATTTTTTTCAAAAAGTCGCTCAACTTTTCTGGAAACAGGGTTGTGAAACTCGAGGTGTGAGCTTGTGGACTGTGGCTGCAGTGTTCTTTGTCGTGTAAACTGTGCAAACCTGAGATGAGATCATTTTGGGCTTTCGAACAGTGTGTGTCACAATAGGTAGTGTTTATCACTGGTGCAAAGAAATATAATCTTCGATGCTTGTTGATAAATTACAGCAGTTACATACTGCGAAATAATAGCAACTACATTCATGAATACATGTTACATTTTGGCAAAAGCGAAGAAATATGCTTTGTCCAATACAACAGAAATAAAACAAACGTAATATCATAATATCGCTAATTGATCAAGTGACAATGTAATACTGAGATAGTCTATTTACATGGTTTTGTATCAGCTTTTGCATTCTCTTTACATTACAGTATAGTGAAAGTTTCCTTTAATCTTCTCTGTAGAAAGGTCATATTTATTTACAGGAATAATAGGTACCAATTGATGATTAATACTCTGGTATATACATGCTTAATTAAATATACATATGTTGGAAATGATCGCGAGTCAGGATACCCCTTCATAACAAGAAAATGTGTCTATGCCAATAATAATAATTGTACAGTAATATCATTTCGAGTCAAGGCTCAGTCCCCTTACATGTGTGCACAAACAAAATAATAATGATAAGAAGGACTGCACTGCAGAATATACTGACTTTTTCCATGCACACTAATATTCTGTTTTTTCCTCTTTCCCCCCAAAAAAGGACAACATTCCTAATAAGTTGTTTACATTGCAAATGAAAATGACTCTGTCTATTCCTGTTTACATGCAGCCACTCAGACCAATATAAACAGGGTTTTCACTGGTGACAGATGCTCCACTATGTGATCTGATGTGTCCCGGTTACATTCCTCCAAATGCTACTTTGGAGAGGTTATTTTTGCAGGATGATCATATCCAAACTCCCACTGAGCATCTATCTTCACCAGCGAGGATCTTTGTCTCTACCACAGCTGACCAAAACCCACATTTTCTGAATATGTGGCATATGGTACATGCACAGTATAAAGTATCCTCAAAACCAGAATAGTATCAGCATTTGACACATGTAGTAGTCAGAAAATACTTTGTTCCAAAAGAAGGCATAGTTCAGAATAGCCAGTTGGAATTTACAGACGACATTGCACCTGTCAAATTCAGACTGCTGTCATATTTGTAATAATAGGGGAATAATGATGCATGCTAATTACCCCCCGCCCCCAAGACAAAACTATTAAGCTGAGTATTCCACATTGCCCTGGACAATTGTGCACATCTAAACCATTGCTGAAAGAGACTGTCGTCATCCAAATAACTGGAGTAATAACAACATATTCCATATGTATTTTTCAGACTCTGCAGACCTAATTCAGAATATGTTATACAGCACAGAGAGCTCAACGTTCTCCTAAAGCCTTGGAAAAAAAAAAACACTGTGTGTAAATGTTTGCGAGATCTTTGTGCACTTATTGTGCAATCAAAAAACATTTTCCATTTCCATGCAGCTGAAAACAGTTGTAGATGTAGCTAGTAGGGAGCTAACAACTGTAGCTTATCTAACCACAGGGTGAGGAGAGCCTGTTTTTCAGACTTTCAACATCTGGTCCAGATAAAAAGGAAGTAAAGATGGACATACTAGCTTGACAACTGTGGGGTTGTAATCTGACATGACTGGCAGGTCACCTGTCCAATAGCAATCCACTACAAACAATCGGCTGCTAGCTGTTTCCCAACATTGTAGACTGCACCTTTAAAATACGGTGAATCGTCATTCTTGTATAGCTTTTTATCTAATATTGAAATTCAGCATACATTAAAACCTTATATGTGGATTAATACAACACAAAGTACAAATATAGCTGTAATATCATTTTAGTATGAATTTTGATTTTAGTTCATCTTGTTGGATATTTCATTCATTTCCTTCCTTGTTTTCTTCAATTTCTGGATTGTTTTACTTCTTTTTGTTTCATTCACTTGCTTATTTTGTTCATTTCTCTTGAAGTTTTGGTATGTCTTTGCTGATTTTTAAAATTGTTTTCTTGATCATTTTTGTTGTTTTCATTTTCATCGCTGAGCGATCTGGCCATTTCCTCGTCTTTTAATGGTCTTCACCCCAGTATAAAGGGGATTTAACCAGAATATGCTGTTCATATTCCAAATATCATATTTGGAATAATGGGGAATATTAGTATGCATGTAAAAGCAGGCACTGATACAGAGTCCCTTTACTTAATATGCGCTGCATTAATGGCTAAAACTAGACAGATCATGTGTAAATATCAGATCAAACTTAACTATTCGGTGGAACTGAACAATCAGGTGATGGGCAGTGCTTTTTAAAACCGTGACTGTTACCTAAATACACTTATTAGAAAAGGGTTAATACATTTTTAAATCATCTCCCTCCGTATTTGCCTGATTTACAGATATAAAATTATAATCACATAGCTTTTTTATGTGGATTAAGAGGACAAAGGTGCAAATGAATCCACGTGTGTGAAAGTGATCAAAACAAGGACTTACTACTGAGTAGAGCATGCAGTGACACGTTTATGTGGCTACATTTTCAATTTACAACTAAAATATCAATTTCTATGTGTTAAGTCACACCTCCACAACCAAAACAAATAGCACTACAGAGGAGATGACTCAGCAGTGGTATATGAATATCTAGTGAGATTACACCAGCTTTGATCCAGTATTTACCTCATGAGTAACTGTAAACATTTGAGTCACCTGCTCATGAGGATTTGTGGCCAAATACAGCAATAACCGACTTTAAATACTGGCTTCTCCTACGTTTTCAAAGGGCAGTTAAATTCACACAAACTGAAGTGGCACGCAGAGTTGTTGAGAGGGATATGATACTGTTACCAATCAGTTTGATCGGTGTAAATTGTGTAGTCGTGTAGATCACAGTCACAAAACCCTAACAGCACCAGGTATTAGAAGATCTACAGCCTGTATGGCTTTTAAGTACTCGTGTGCAAAAAGTCTTATAAAACCTACCTGGGTAAATACAGCCAGAAGCACAGCATCAGGAGTAAATAATCTATAATCATCACCTTATTTTTCAATTTAAAAACACTTGACTGCAGTAATCCAGCCCAAGAGGCAAATGCACCGGCCAAGGTCATTGGAAAGACAAGAAAAAAAATATAGCATTACATGCCACAAAATCGCTTGTGCTTTTTTTTAATGCACTCCGGTCTTTCTATTGACTGAGAGGTGCATTTTAGTCTGCGTGTGTTGAACCAAAACAGGCCTGTTCGAGCGAGAGTAAAGTGCCTTTTCGGTTTGATCAGTGCGATGTTTAAAAATCAGAACTGAGAGCTGAAAAGGGAAATATTTGAAGTCATACTAGTCCCATAAACAGTGCCACACAAGCGATCTACTGTATGTAAGGAGTGCCAGGTAAGGAGGAGGCTACAACTCTTTGACGGGGTCCTCCTTACAATACATCTGTGTATATGTGCTTCGGAGTGATTATAATAGTGCTAATCGTTTGTTTTTGTTTTTTTTTGTCAAAGTGGCAATGCCGTTCAGAATGATTTCAAATTCTTTTACTGCAATTCAATTTAAATATGAGGAATTGCTAAGAATTTTCCTCATTACATAAGTGATAAGAGGGATAATATGGCAATGTTCCCCATATTGTACATGACCAGCTAAAACTCTGAACACACCTCTTTAAGTTTGTTTCTTTATCATTTTCAATATTGTGCATTAATGCTGAAGACACCCAAACTCTGTCAAACAACCCGGAACATTTTTCCTTAATATTTTAGATTATGTAAAGTAGTCACATTTAGTTTTGATGACAGCTTTGCATTCTCTCATCAGATTCACAATGTAGTCACAGATAAGCTAATTTGTACCATTTGTTGTCTTTTTAATGTGTTTTAGACAATCAGTTGTCTTCTGCAGAGGGTTAGTGCAGAGGCAATAGCCACATTAGTGCAACTACAACTACTGTGCAAATCCATAGTGTAGAAAAAAAAACAGTTAAGCAAAGAGAAAAGACAACCCAACATTTGAGGTTGGTTGAACTCTGAATGTGTTCCCAAGTTGTAGCTACAACCATCAAACATTGTGATGAGGATGGCCCCCAGTTTCTACAAACATCCTCTGCAGCTGCGGTAGCTTGTGGACTTCCTGGGACGGACCTCATGAGAGATAGTTCCATCAGAACATTTGACACATTCAGAGTTCTTGAGATTTTTCAGCTTGACTGAGCTTAATTTCTTAAAGTAGTGATGGACTGAATGTTTATTGCCGTACTATGGATTTGTACAATATTTGTAGAGTCACTGATAGATTCTGTACCTACCCTTCCTCTGCAAAACAGAACTGATGGTCTGAAGCACATTAAAGAAGGCAAGAAATGGCACAAAAGAACTCTTGACAAGGCACAGCTATGACATGAAAACAGTCGTGACTATGTGTTGAATCTGGTAACTAAGCTATATCTGGTTAGTGTGGACCAGGGTTTTTCAACCAATTTTGATCCAGGGACCCCCGTTCTAAGAAGCAATCTGGGGACCACTGGTGTTCAGTATGAGGAAGGGTGATGGTGAATGACACAAATGCAGAATTGAGTCTGTCTATTCTTTGCACTGTGGTGGCGGATAAGTACTGGCATTCCCTGGCTCCAGCTTTTCCACGTACTGTACTTATTCTTCAGGTACTATTCCAGTGTGGAACACCCACACTCACAGAGATATGTAGTTGCACAAGGTAAATAACACTTTACTGCTTTTGCTGTAAACTGCCAAAAAATTCAGCCCGACACCATTCATGATGGGTCTGGCTAGACATGGAAACTACGAGGCCAGGGACCGTTTGCAGTGACATCATGGACCACCTAGGGGGCTGTGATCCACTGGTTGAAAATTACTGCTTTATACAATCTAAGATTTAAACATATTTAACACTTGTTCAGTGTTTGTTTTTTTGTTTACTACATAACTCCATGCATGTTCTTTCCCAGTTTAGATGTCTTCATTAGTAACGCACAATGTTGAAAGCCATAAAAATAAAGACAAACAAGTCGAGGATAAAGTGTGTCCAAACCTTCGAATAGTAGTGTATAGTGGCATAAACAGTATGCTGTCATAATATTACTATGAAATTCAGTTTAGCACAATGGATTTTGTTATCCTGACATGGTTAAACTCTCAGCATTTTGAGTTGTGTCAGTCACAGTACGGCATACGATCCTTACAGTATGTCATCTTGTCAATTTGCACCTAACTGATATTTTGGCAAGAAATTGTATCCTGTAATTGAACAAAAAACAAAAACAAAACAAAAAATATATATAAAATACAAGTGCAAACATAAAAAATGGCAAGATACACAATTTACACAAAATGCAAAATTTTAAACAACTACTCAGGAACAGGCACCTTATATGTTTGTAATCTCTCTTCTATAAGGTTTCACGTGTTAGCCAGCAAGTATGGTGTTCCAAAGATATGATGAATGAATCCCAAATATGGCATTTCAGTCTAGATCACACGGAAATGAAACAAACTGCATACAAACAAGAAATGAGCAATGGATTCTGTTGTTCTCACCCTCCCTCATGTCCCTGTTTTCTTTTTAATTAACATAGTAAAGCCAGTAAACAATGTTGAAGAAGGAGAAGACAGTTGGGAAGATCATCCTCGACCACTTGTCGATAGAGTTTACATCAGTCAAGTCAGGGATGGTGATTTTGAGCTGGGAGGCGCGTCTCCGTAGTCGACTCTTCTTTTGAGTCATGTGGCGCTCCAGTGCGTTCCGGCCAAAGGTGTGCCTGGCCAGGCCTGCTTTACGGTACTGCAGAGTGGAGGTGTCGTATGTCAGCATGGTGTTTCGTGGGTCATTAAGACCAAGAGCCAGCTCTGATATGCCCATGTCGTTTTTGATGTCCAAGGTGCTCAACAGGATGTTTTCATGCGGATCCATCTGGTAAGGGAAAAGAGCTAGTCTAGTTTATGGCAACATGCAATAGCAAAAACAGCACACATTTTTTAGTTGGTAAAGAATGCACAATAAGAATACTGTATACTGGTGGAGAAAAGAACAAGCTAATAATACTGCATCATAATGATACTGTATGTGTGCATCAATCAGTTGAGATAATAATTCTTACTCCCAAGTAAATACAAGCTGCTACACAAACCACCCAGAGTGCATCACATGACAAACGAAGAAAATCTGACAGACAGCAAGGCAATCACCACGGTAGCAGTTTGCCATTATTGTTACTTTTGGAGGAGTTTTGGAGTAAAAATGACTTCCTGAGGGTTAGAGAGCTGCAGTCAGAATTAGTGTTAGATATAACGTTCACTAAAATACACACTGACTAAAATCCACTGCATCTGACACGGGACTCCACCCATGGTAGACCATGTATTATATGTTGAAATTTGCTGCCCTAAGATGCTGCATGTTTCACCAGTCAGTCATTGCAAGTACACTCTGTTATGTGGTGGTCTGCTGGGGAGGCAGCATCAGATAGAGAGAACTAAAGCACTTGGACAGACTGGTTAAAAAGGCTGGAACTGAACTGAACGCTGCAGGAGATCCTTCAGCCTCACATCATCAGACTGTTCAACACCATGGCTGAAGACAGACTGAAGACTGTGAAGACTGAACACATCTTAATGATGTGATCTTTCATGCCTAATGAGCTGTACATATGATTTTCCTGGAAAGGGCTAAATAAAGTTCATTCTAAATCTAAATCTAAATTTGAGTGTTTTTATACCTCCTTAAGCACCCCAGCCTCCACCTACTAGCAAAGCTCCAGAGATAAAATGGATGAGATTGACTGATCTGCACATCAGTATGCGACAATTAGTGATCATGTGTCAGTACATGATGACTTGGGAGTAAGAATGGCTTAGTCAAGGGTCAGTGTACATCCCTGGTACATGTCCACAGTGTGGTGTAACTGGGCCGTGCTTGTTGATGCCTGCCCTTGTTACTATTGTAGTCATGACTGCATTGCAATGTGGGATATTTATGCTGCCAATGTGTCCATTGGTCACATACTGTAAAATACCATTGAGATCACATACCTTTGGTTTCATGGCAAATTGCAAAAAATCTCGCACACTGTTTTAGCTTATTAATTAAAATGTCTGTATGGAATTTCATGGTATTGCTTCAGAATGGAATGAACAACTTAAACACATAATGCTGGAACAAAAATCTTTTACTCAACTGGGCTATAAGCTGTTCTTGAAAGTCTCTGGTCATTACCTTATTCTTTTGATCACCGAGTCCTATCGCTGCATCGTCCACAAAGATGGGCTCCCACATGGTGTCATGACCGTCAAGATCCCTTTGCTTCATTCTTGCGTACAGAGTATCATCTCTGCCCACTACGTTTCCTACCAGCCACTGCAAGCAAGAATTGTCATGGTTACTTGAGCAGCTGGAATGAAGTTGAATGTGTGTAGGTGTACGTCATATGAACCAATTAAATCCGGCTTTTACGAAAACACTGCAAGTAGTTATACAAATCAATCAGTTGTTTTCCTTTTGGCCCTTAAACTCTCATCAGAGGCCAAAATTTCCTTTACTTATTTCTTGATATGACAAATGTTCTCCTCTGTACTCATTAGTGTCGTATGCATCAGTTCTAATAAACCTTTGGTTCAGTTAACTAGCAGCACAGGAGCACACCAGAAAGTGAACACAACTTTTTCTTTCGAGACACAGAGCCAACTGGCTCAGAGACCTTCTTTTCCTTTGTTTGAGCTGGCATCATGTCACATTTTGATTTTAAGTAGGGACAGTACAAGCTTATTAGGCCAACTTTTCTTGGCACCGTGAAGGCAGAAAACACTAGGTCAACCTTCCATTTGATGTGGTGACATTTCTTTCTTTTGCTAGTAATTATTATGAGCTTCTAAGACAGCTTTATGAATAATTAAACTAAAAATTCACTGCATAGTAAAGAAAAATATGTGATTCGATGAATCTAGAGCAGAGGAAACTGCTTTCACTTGAAATTGTGTCTGGGAACTCAAATAGAACATGTGCTTGCTTTTATGTATGCCACCATTTGTAGACCTACACTAACCTTGTTTGGATCCATCCTCAACTTTTCATTGTTGGCTGTTGACATCTTCTCAGCTGCTTTTTTCTGCCGTTGAGGGCCCCGTCCAAAGAAGATGTAGTTAACGAGTGCATACTCGAGCAGGGCCAGGAAAACAAAGACAAAGCAGCCCATGAGATACATATCTATGGCCTTGACATAGGGGATCTTGGGGAGAGTTTCTCTCAGATGGGTGTTAATGGTGGTCATGGTAAGCACCGTGGTGATACCTGAAAGAAAGACCATGAACAGTTGAATATATTAGTATCATAAAAATGTGGAAAAAAGCAGGTGAATATATACACACAAACTTCAACAGCTGACATTTTGACTTATGTCAACATAAAAAAACTATGATGACAACATTAACATGGGGTTAGATCCATTTTTGCGTCGCTCAATGCCATGCCATTGGCCGAGATGACCAAATCAAAACTCAAGGATTGATGCACCAAAATGGAAAAATTAAGGACTCAAATGTACCATAACAACTTAAAATGTCTGCAGTGAAGAGTCTAGAGTGCCTGACATAAGTTACAATTGGATTGTAAAGACTTTATAAATTATTAATAAGCTGTTACAGCTCATTAAAAAAGAGCTACGCTGGCACATTGCTTGCCAAATACTGACTCCACATTTGCTTTACTATTAAGCTTCAAATCTCATCGGTTACCTGCCTTCTGTTTCTTCTACATCAGCTAGCATTTACATTTATCAACTTCATCTGACAAAAGGCTTTGCTTTGCCTGTTATAAAAGGCACCAAAATCATTAGCAAATGTCTAACATGGTGATTGATAAAGGGACATAAAGTAAGGACAACAACTAACAGGAAAGATGTAGATTCAGACAATCGTCAAAATTGATTTTGCCAAATGGAAACTAGTGCTCTAGTGCCTTATGTTGCTTTTCCATTGCAATTGAATGTATGAACTCAACTCAAGTCACTTTGTCTTGGGTATTGCAGCAGCTTGGTGCTTTTCTGCTGCTGGTGCAGGTCGAACACAGTAGCTGGTTTGATGGCAACACAATTTAAACACATAGCGAGCATACGCTCCTTCAGAGTTTTGACACATAGGACCTACTGCAACTTCAGGAAAAAAATTGCAGTATAGTCAGTGGAGAGTGGCAGATAATTTTCTGGTCCTATCTGAATTATGGCACCATTTACAATACCGTGTATGATGTCTGGGAATTTAAAATATGACATTACAAGTATAAAAATGAGTAGTTTAAATGTGAATTGATGTAATAATAAAGACTACAAACAGGAGTTACTGTATGTATGTTATTTTATTGCAATTTTGTCCCTCCACACCCATACCTGCTATAGAGTCTCTGCAATTCAACAGAAACAGACCTGGAAGTTTTGCAACTTTTTTCTCAAAAAAAATGAGATTATATTTGCAGATGAAGCAGCCATTTGGTGTATATCAAGACCACTGTGCATACACTAAATTAACTTATGTTTCATTATTTGTGCTTGAAACTACAACTTTTGCTGAGCCAAAGGGCAAAGCTCTCGATTTACTGGTTGATCTATATTCCCACCTTCTCCTGAGGTCAGGAGCTTTGAGTTATGACAGAAAGAAAAAGATCATGGATAGAAGTGGTTGACATTAGTTTCCTCTGCAGGGTGGCTGGGCTTTCCCTTAAAGGTAGGATGAGAAGTTTGGCCAACTGGGAGGAGCTCACAGTAGAACCACTGCACCTCCACATCGAGAGGAGCTACTAGAAATGGTTCTGGTATCTCATCCAGATGCCTCCTGGATACCTCACTGGAGAGGTGTGTCATGGGTATGTCCACTTCGGAGGCCTTGTTGCAGACAAAGGAAAGGTGGGAGGGACTACGTTTCTTGGCTGGCCTGGGAATGCCTGGGGGTCCACCTAGAGGAGCTGGTGTAGGTGACTGGGGAGAGGGAAGTCTGGGCTTCTTTGCTTAGTCTGTTGCACCTGCAACAATTGTAGACGATGGATGGACTGACCTTATTGACTTGTAAAACTGACTTTCAAATTGACAAACATCATATGTGTAAATAATTCTGTAATTCAGGATTGCTGTATCTGCCACTTAATGTTGAGGGTAATACAATTTTTTCCAAAGTCCCATAACTCGCAAGAGACATGGAGAGCAGTAGGCGTGACTTAGGCCGTCTGTCGTGATACTTACTTCGGCCATGGAGGAATCTCACAAATGTTAGGTAATAAACTTTGAAATAAACATGCAGTTGTGGTCAAAATCACTGCATGTTTTGTTTTTGCATGAGCCTGGTTTATATTTGCCAATAAAATCTTTACAAATGTATCAAAAAATTCTAAATTGCTCTTCAGTTCACCAGAGAAGTATGTGGACAAAAATAAAAACTGAAGTGACAATATTTTGCCAAACTTCTGCCAAAACTTTGGGCCATGACTGTAGTTTTAAGACTACATCTAATCTTTATTCCAACATTTTTCTGTAACGTCCGCATGGCTTGGCTCCATGTCTTGCAGTGCCACATGATAATGCACATATCTACCATTGCAGTCTATATTTGTTTCTTCACTTGGAGATGCAGCAAGACACAAAAATAATACTTCATAGTATTACTTGGTACCAGATAGATAGATAGATAAATACTTTATCGATCCCAAAAAAGGGAATTTCATAAATTTGAATTGAGATGCCTCATTTTCTTCCATGTCATGGAAACACATAAAAGTTTGCTGAGTCAAGTGAGCTGATACTAGCATTAGAAGAGGGGCATTATCGTGAAAATGTTAGAAATCCATGATAAGGACAATGTTCTTGTACCTTTTTTTTCAATAATTCCAAATGTCTTGCTCTAATTAAATTACTGAGAAACTGCCTCATGAAATTATAGTCCCTCTGACAGCAATAGATTTTTCTGATCAGGTTGAATCCACATGTAGGGTTGATTAAGTCTGTCTGGATCAATAAAATGAAGGGACTTAACGTCCATGATTTCAAGTTCATTGCATTGAGAGACAAGTTTAAAGACGTGCACCTTAAGCACCGCAGTGATTTGAAATTCAAATGTCAACCTTGGTCTTGTTCATTAGCCGAGAACTCCGACTGTGAAAAGTTGTAGACGGCTTTCAAAAACCTCACCCAGCACGATATGAGGATTTTTTTTGTCCAACTGTGCATATCAGTGTGCAGCCTTGGTGGTTATCAGCTATGTGGCAACTCTCACTTGTAATAACTTTTTCTGCTCACATTTTTTCATTTGAGAATACTGCTGGCTCTTGTAGTGTTATTACCGTAGTGTGCATCTGTGGTATTATCTGCAGGCAGAAATTACAAATGGCATGAGAAGCCAGATTCCAGAGCTTAAACCTGCTTTTCCAGGCATGATTAATTAAACATTTTCACATCTATAGTACTCACAAATTCTCCTGTGCACACCTGTATATCCTATGTTATGCATACGTCGTCTGCAGACAATTAGTAAATTGTTGACAGCTGTCATAAAGCTGTCAGATAAGCAACGCTCAAAATAAGATTCAGGCAATTTTCACAAGCTGTTTCTGTAAGAGCTCAACAATCACAACAAAGGATTTCTGCAGCACCATGTGATTCAACTCTTTTAATGCCAGAAACCAGGTCAGAGTAAAGTGGTTCCTGAATCTAGGGGTTACCAAACATTTCTCAACTCTGCTGACCTCCATTATGAATCATTACTTTCTTTCATTAAATCTCATGCATGCCTTACCCCCAGATCACTAAATGCAGCTGAGTCTTCAATCAGTGAAATTGCCTTGTCGACTAAAGCAAGGGATGGGTAGAAGGATGTGTGTAGAGGCGTGAATGGTTGAAAGAGCAACCAGGCTTCTGATACAAACACAGCGTAAACTAGAAGTCTAGGACAAACCTCACTAGGGGTTGCATAATCAGGGTGAAGCAAAAATGCAGTATTCCAGGAAACTTCACTCAAATCAGTGAAAAAAAAAATCAGCATGGTCATCTATCACTTCTAATAGGCCCTGATGACTGTTTGATCCTGTTAATACTCAGACTGATAACAACAAAAAGAGAAGCATACTGTAGATTATTGAGTTTGTTTAAAGTCTGGATGTTCTGGTTTGAAAACAATACAAAAATGTCTACCACAAGACAATATGATCACTTGGCGATGGATAGTATTTCATTCATTATCTTTATATTATGATGATTCACTTGTTTTGGCCTCAAGTATTTAGCTACCTGTCAGTTTCATAAATAATTTTATATTCAATACAGTAACTTAAAGGGCTGCAGCATCCTGGGTTTATGTGGAATTACCTCTCAATTATCAGTGTTATCAACCTCTCAATTATTAATTTTCCTCAAAACACAAACATTTTAACCATCTGAAATACAGCACTGTCACCAGCTGAAAGACACACAAGAGACAATATAAATGCTTATGCAGTACAAATGACAACAATTATATTAACTAGACAGAGTTATATGTCCTGGTCAACAACTGAAAGACACAAAACCAACAATATAAGTTTGCTATAAATGGCACCATCTATATTGATAGTCAATGAAAACTTTTTTCTCAAAATAGGGTGGTTGGGGAGTTATATTTATTTTTGTTTATGCCGGAGCATATGACTGTTTGCTGAGTTGGTGTATTGTGCTGTTGACGCCGATTTTGCAAAAATTGGACCCCACTATAACAATACAAAAAGGGTGTGTAAAGATTTTAATGAGTGTCTGGCACACCCTATGAAAAGCCATAAAAAGGCCACAATTTTTATTTTTCGCAAGCCAAAATGCTGTGACTTTCAATGGATGAACATCTGAGGGCCCTGGGTATGATCCAGGCTAGTTTGAATTTCAGTGAGGTGGCAAGATGAATGGCCTTCTCCCAGTCAGCCATCAGGAACCTGGTTGAATGCCAGGACACCATTGGCTTTGTGGACCACAGATCACGTCCTGGTCGGGAAAGGATTCCAACATGGGCCAAGAATCGCTATATCATGCTATAGCACATAAGGGACCGGTTTTGCCCTGCCAGCCACAGCACATGACATACGAGGGAGGCATAACCCCTGCATCAGCAGCCCAACTGTGCGATGGCATCTACAGGAAGTCAACCTCCAGACGCCTAAAGCTTTCTGTGCTAATCACTTGACACAGCAGCGGTGCCACAATGGGCCAGACAACACTGAAGGTGGAACAGTGTGCCGTTCTCTGACGAGAGCGGGTTTAGTGTCGACCATGTAGATGGGCGTGAATGTCTATGCCGCATGCTGCATTCGTCAGGTAAACTGTCAGGGTGGCCCCAGTATAATTTGGTGGGCCAGCATTTCCTGCAATCACAGAACATCCCTCATCATGATTAATGGAGCCATCATTGCCCGATGCTGCATCGATGAGATACTGGAACCCCATATCATCCCATTTCTGCAGCAACACCGTGACATATCCTACATATCTGCAGACACATTGGTTAAATGTCTTGCCACACCATCATATTCCCCAGATCTCAATCCCATTTAGTATCTGTTAGACATTCTTGGCAGACAGATCAATAACAGGGATCCTGGTCCACAGAAAAGGCTGCAGCTGGTGCAGGTGCTCCAGGAGGAATGTGTCTGTGAAGATTCTCAGTCATCCAGGTCATAGTAACCAAGGCATGTGGTTTTCCTTCTGTCGACTGGGCTGGAAATTTGGTTTGAAAACGTTTCGCTACCAATCCAGGAAGTGAACTGAAGAAGCTTCCTGGATAGGTAGCGAAACGAGACAGAAGGAAAACCACATGCCTTGGATCCAGGAGGAATGGTACCACATTCCTCAATACTGGTGCGCAGCATGCACTGGAGGATCACCGCCTTCACTGTCATTCTGCCTTTTGCATTAGCTGTCTTATTTGGTTAAAATTGGCAACAATAATTCATTTTTGACAACTTGTTTTGTTATTGTCTTTTTTCACATAAACTGCATGGTCTGTTATATATATATTTTTTTTTAATCAGGGTTTGAATCCATGAATAAAAAATAATCAAATCATGAAAGTTTCCATGGGCTGTCAGTTATATGCTGACTAGCTAGCAAAATAGTCATAAGGCTTAGTCACTAACAAAGACTCAAGAAACCACCAATACAAATGCTTACGCTGACAAAATGTGTATTAGTTAGCTAACAAAATGGTCATATGGCCTACTCACCAACTCAGACATAAGAAACAAATGATACAAATGCTAACTCTGACAAAGTTATATTAGCTAGCTAATGTAACAAAGTTATATTAGCCAGCTCCTTCCTTACTGAGGAGTGTTGCCAAGTCTTCAGGAAGGAAAACTGGTTGTCTAAAGCCGGCCGCACACAGAGAAACCCAACTCATCTCAACTCAACTCAACTGGAAATTGGCTTGATGTGTATTTATGCTGCGAAGTGCATTTGGAGTTTTGTCTATCTAACATGCGAGTGTGAAGATTAAAGTCATATCTTACAGTCCCGATATAGAGAAACTGTGTTGTCCAGAAACAGAAATGTCATTAAAGAGCTGGGAGAAAATATTTTAACAAGTTCAAT
>JAQQAE010003212.1:0-16339 GCA_029823295.1 Pseudamia nigra | reverse complement strand
AACATGACCCTGTCCCAACTCTAATGGAATGTGTTGCTTAAAGCAAAGAAGAGGGAACATGGTGGTAAACATGACCCCGTCCCAGCTCTAATGGAACATGTTGTTAAAAGCAAAGGTGATTGAACATGGTGGTAAACATGACCCTGTCCCAGCTCTAACGGAACATGTTGTTAAAAGCAAAGGTAATGGAACACAGTGGTGAACATGACCCTGTCCCAACTCTAATGGAATGTGTTGCTTAAAGCAAAGAAGAGGGAACATGGTGGTAAACATGACCCTGTCCCAACTCTAATGGAATGTGTTGCTTAAAGCAAAGAAGAGGGAACACGGTGGTAAACAAGACCCCGTCCCAGCTCTAATGGAACATTTTGCAGATTCAAATTCAAAGTGAGTGAATATTTAACAAAAACAATAATGTTTTCTTGTCGTGTGTTCAGTTGAATGTAGGTCGGACAGGATTTTCAAATCACCAAATTCTGCTTTAAATTGCATTTTACACAGTGTCCCAACTTCACTGGAATCAGGGCCGTCGTAAACAGAATTAATGTAAATGAGCAAAACATGAATAAAATCATAAATTAAATAAACAAAAAGGAAAATAATGAGGACGAGGAGTAAATGATTTTACATGAGCTCGTTTTTCCCTCTGATTTGTCTCCGGTCACTTCCTGCAGCTTTTTACAGCACCGTCCGTTTTTTTGCGTTTTCCGTGCACACGCTAACGACCAACGCTAATCACTGAAAGTGTAAAAATAAAAAAGGCGACAGATTCACACAACGTCCCAGACTTTTAAACGGATTCTGACAGGAAGCACGGGCGGAGTCGGACCGGAGGGTGTTCAGCGCCGGCCTCCAACCGGGAACAAAAACGGTGTGTGTGAGCGTGTGTGTGTGTGTGCGTGTGTGTGTGGGTGTGTGTGTGCGTGTGTGTGTGTGTGTGCGCGTGGGGAAAGAGGAGGAGGAAAGCGAGTGAAGCGGTGCGTGTCTCGTTCGGCTCGTTTAGCTGACAAACTGCTTACAGCGTTTAATTATCCATCGCTCTGTGATTAATAGGTTTTAATTACTGTAACCCGTGGCGGCCCAAAATATGCACAGGTCTCCCGATGAGGTCAGTCTCCCAGAACCCGGCGAAAAGTCTCCGAAAGAGCGAGAAACGCACTCGGAATTCCAAGCGCTCGGACGTCTCACTTCCCCCGGCTCCGCTCGACCTCTGAGCAGCTTTTGACCAAACGTTGAACTTTTCAGCTCAGGCTGTTTTTTTTTCCCTCCTGATCCACAGCCTCGTCTTCAAACGGACTTCGTGATGCAGCGCGGGTCAGAACCGTCCACATGTCTTACTTTGAGGATTTCTGTTTCTCCGTCGATGCTCTGAACTCGAGTGAAAGTTTCAGGGCGAATAGACGCTCAGCGCTGATGCTTCATTAGCTAAACACACTGATTGCAGGTTTATTGAAGACGTGTTGCCTCTGTCAACAGTTGAATCTGGTGCCGTCGCAGCTAATTAGCAAAATACCACTGGCAAATTAGTGCGGTGGGTTACCATGCGGAAGGACTCATCCAGCTACCTGCATTGCTAATTACTTCATTAGTGGTAATGTACAACAGAACGCATTTGATAATTGTCTTGTTCTTTACTGTGCTGCAGCAACAAAACTGGACATTTAGACATAATGCAAATGCTATTTTTCCAAACGGGGGCAGTAACGGACCAAAACATGACCTTATTACCACCTTGAGGCATATTTATGAAGAGCAGACACATCACTTCAAGGATCCTGACAGTCGTTTTGTCTTAAAATAGGGTGGTGGGGGAGTTGTATTTATTTTTTGTTGGATGCCAGAGTGTAAGACTGCTTGTTTAGTTGGTGTATTGTGCTGTTGACACACTTCACTGCACTTGGTACCATTCAAACAATACACAAGGGGTGTGTACAGGTTTTAGGGTGTGGACAAACCCTGTAAAAAGCAATGAAAAAGGCCTCCATTTTCATTTTTGTACATTTTTAGTCAAGCCAAAATGCTGTGACTTCTAAGGGGTGAACCACAGCGTGACAGTCCTCCAGCAGGACAACGACGGCGACTCTGCAGGCACAAGGCGCAAAAGCCTTGTCATGGCTGCCATACTCCCCAGACCCCAACCCCACTGAACATCAGAGGGACACCCAGCAGACAGGCCACAGCCTGCACTGAAGCAAATAGGGGTCATAACCATTACTGACTTAAACATTGGCAACAATTTGTTCTTGACAACCTGTTTTCTTATTGCTTTTTTTCACATTTTTAAAAATCGGGCTTTGAATCCACAAAGAGCAACGTTTTTATTGACTGTCGGTACAGTTCTGTTCCAAACTGTACCAAACACCGCACTCCATGAAGGTCCATGAGGTGTGAGAAGGTCCATCGTGGCCACACCCTATGAGGCTGCTGCAGAACATCATCACATATGGCATGGATGGTTTGGCCCGATGACAGTACAGTTCTCTTTCTTCATTCAAGCCGTGCACAGGAAAAACTCACACACAAAACAAGGTGTGTGATTGAGAGCTCCGATCTAACAAAGAAAGGCTTCAGTATTTAAGCACAACGTAGATTATGGCACATTCCGTAGCAGGAATTGTCGAGATAAGCTTTTTGACGACAAGAAAGAGAAAACACGGGGGTGACTCGCTACATCTCTACTCCACACCTTCAAGGCCATTCTGTCATATTTGTTCATCTCTGTCTCCGAACAGTTCAACTGGCTCGCTAGCTGACTACGATGTTTGACTCAAGTTACGTACGTTTAGGTTACACTTGACTGATTGATTGATTGATACTTTATTGAAACCTATTGAATAAACGTAAGCCTTAGCTGTTGGTTTAGTCTTAGTTTTAAGATTTTTTTGGACTTTTATGCACTTTATTAGGTGATTTTGTTATGGTACTGTTGTACCTGTGGTTGGTGCTCTGACCGTACAGTTAAAATGTCATGGAACTAGTCAAATAAAACCATCAGAATTACCTGTGCTTTCAGTTTCTGCAGGAGGAGAATGTTGTCAAGTTTGCACAAAAATCCTGAAGGACCCGTTGCACATTTTGCACTCACAAACAGACTTCTACCCTCAGGCGGACCCTTCAGACCGAGTGCATGCAAAAATAACTGGTTCAAGCTTCCTTTTGTGCCAACATCCATAAACCTCTGTGACAAAATCAAGCCTTAGTTGTTGTTTTCGTATTTAAGATTATTTCACACTTCCATCCTTTTATACATCTGTTGTTGTACTATTATTAATTCTTGTTCATTTGTTGCGATGTGTTTTAAGTGCACCTTCATGCTGCACTGTACTGGCTGGTGTCCATACTGTATGATAACCTGAATATGAAGAAACTCTGAAGATGCCATATATACAACAACCAACCGACCAACCAATCCAGGCTTTCTTTGTCGCCGCATCCCCAGTTACTGCTTTACTCCTGGTTTTAAATCATTTGGCATATTAAGATGCACTTTATATGATATAATAGAATGACTTGCATACATTTTATTCAACATCTCCTCCATTCCATGTGACCTAAGTGTTGTTTGCTGATGACCCTCGGTTGCCACCCGCGGCGGCATCAGCAGCACGGGTCGTGTTTCCGTCATGAGTCAGGCAGTCTCCATGGTGACACCTTCGTTCAGAGAGATGAGTTTTAAGTTTAGGTGATGGTCTAAACCAGAACCAGGGGAAAAGGGTCAGGGTGAGGGGCACAAAGCCACAAGAAATTTGAGGGGACAAATGCAAAAATTAAACATGCGTAGCACCAGGACTGGGGCACAAACTTGAGTGTCCTCCTCTTTCTAGGGGTTTGTTGAGTAATGTCTATCACTAATAGTGGGCACTTAACTCTAAAACATCACCTCAGTTGTATAGTTATAGTGCATGAACAAACAACCTATTCCATCATTTTTGGGCTTTTTGTGCATTCTCTTAGCACATTCCTTTAATACTTTTTCCCAAGGATTGTCAGTTCTTCTTTTGTAGTACTTGTTATAATTGTGCTCTGCTATTATGTATATGTGCGGTTGTTTGTTGTGCTGTCTGGTAGTAATATGACATAGTGGCCCACATTGTTGCACATTTTCCTGCATGACAGTACTGCATCATTACAAACCTGAAGGGTCAGTAAAGGAAATCTTATCTCGTATCAATGGTTCACAACACTTGAATTCACTGGTTAGGAGGTGTGTAACAATACTTTTGTCCAGATTGTGGACAGCTCTTCCTTAGGAGTGAACAGCATCACAGGCAGACAGATATTTCAGTGAACTCACCAATGCAGGCGTCTCTGTGCTCTTCGAAGCCGGCGGAGCACACACACCTCCCGATGGGCACCAGCCACTCGCCCTCAGCGCTGCAGTACATCTTTGGGGTGTCCCTCTCCTCAGCGTGATCCACACACTGACCCCTGACCTCCACCAGAGACGAAGAGTCAGCCCCGGTCACCACATCAGTGAAGACCGCCAGGTTGCGGCTTACTCCCACACAGCGTTTGTAGTACACTCGCACAGAGGTGAGGGCGATGCAGGCGCCGATGTCCTGGAAGGCCAAGTAGAAACCCCGCTTGCTCAGGGGCCCGACACCTCGCACCTGGGACGGGAAGAGACCGACACTGCATGTCACCAGGATTAAAAAGTAAAGTACAATGTAGACCTGGGTGATGCAGCGAGAGATATTCACATGATAAAATATTGTCGTTGATGGAACAGATGCAAAAGTATGAAAGACACATAGAGATGTAAAAAATAACATGAAAGACACAAAATGCGACATCCTGACAGAAATCAGGATCCTGACAGAAATTGTGCCAGTTCAACATGTTGAATCACCAGGACTCAGTTGACTTAGCGATGCGCAGCAGCCATGACTCGACTTTGCAGCTTTTATAATGGTTGGGCATTAGAAAAAAAGTAAGACAAGGCAATCGATGTTTACTCTTGATAGGTGGTGCCAGTTACCAGGCATCTGCAGCTGCGTACGAGGTACGTTCAATTATGTGTACCACACAACCGGACTCATACTCATAGAGTCGCGCTGCGATCAGTCGTGATTCTCTATGTGCGACCGGCTTCAGTCAGCTGGGATGGGCTCCAGCACCCTCCCCGATACTTGTGAGTATCAAGGGGTAAAAGATGGATGAGTGACAGTAGTTGTAGTCACGCTAAAAGGGGTCTTGCACCCACCTCTTGTATCCAGTCTTCCTCTGCACAAGACAACTGATGGTGTAAAAATATTAAAAAAGGCAAGAAATGACAGAAATGGCGCACCTGTGAATAGAAACCCATTCCAGATGACTACCTGCTGAATGTGATGAGAAAATGCCAATGAGTGTGCAAAGCTCTCATCAACACTAAATGTATTTACTTTGTTCAATATGAAATATAAAACATGTTCTGGGTTTGTTTTACCATTGGATGCCTTCAGTATTAATGGCAATGTTAAAAATAATGGAACTAAAAAAAACTAAGGGAACAAGAAGGTATGTCCAAACTTTTGACCAGCACTGCATATATAAGTAGAATTAAGAAGAAAACAACAAAACATTGAAATATGACATTACAGACAAAACACTAAAGACAAATGAAACACACACATCATAAACAATCTCTGACATATAACACTGTGGCGGCTGCTGCCTGGTGAACATGTGGTGTTTGCTCACGTTACTGGTGACCAGGGGACAACAACCGGGGCTGTTCAGTGAGGCCAAAGAGGAAGTAACATTAAGCTGTAATTCCACCGCTTGGCCACTGGGGAACCGATCATCTGGCTCCAAGAAGCTTTTTTTCCCATAGATACATGTGATTCTATCTGAAAATACTAAGCAACTAAATTTTTTCATGGGTCGTCATCGTCTGAAACGTTTTATTTGGTCCCTCGAAAAAGTAACGTGGTGGTCCATCTTTAACTTTTTGCTCTGTTATTAAAACCCTTTGTCACCGAATGTGTCGGCGGCGACACACCTGCGCGCCACCCACACAGTGAGGCAGGGAGGGCGCCGGCGGCGGGCTACCGCCTCCAGTGTCAAGAACCTGGCCGGCCGGCCGCCAGCGACCTGCTCCAGGGACAGTGCCAGGCTGGGGAGTCCGACTGGGGCGGGACTCACACCAAATGGCAATGCAGGCGTCCCAAGGCGAGCCCAGGGAGGACAGAAACCTCCCGTGGAGCAGAGGGGCAAAAGCTTTCTTCATCTTGATTTTCAGTATGAATACAGACCATGACAGCGGAGCCTCCGCGGGAGGTTTCTGTCCTTCCTAAGCTCGCCGTAGGACACCCACGCCACCTCCCGACATGTGTCCCGCTCCAGTCAAACTCCCCGTCCTACACCGTCCCCGGAGCGGGCCGCCAGCGGCCGGGTGGCCAGGCACCCGATGCCAGAATCGTGAGCCGACTTTTGTTTCCTTCTGTTTTACGCCTGTCCACACTTACAGGACTGACACTACCGGCAGACACACTCCACTCGTTAACTACCGTGTTTTAGTTAAATTTAGTTAATAAACTTCAGTATATGGTTGAGCGAACTTGTCCTCCTTTTGTCCTTGCCCCCGAGCCAGGTTATGTCAATACGCATCGCATTAACGAAGATCAGAGTTTTATTGCTCAGCTCTGGTGTGAAGTGCTGAGAGTCTACGACATACTAGATTTTATAAAGTTGACTCCCTTTTCCTTGTAAAATCTCAAACTGTACATGTGGAAAAATGTGAACAGGCTTAATTTAATCTGTGGACCGGAGTTTTGTGTAGTGCTTTGGCAGCAGTCATTAATCACCTGCTCCGCCTGCAACAAAAACAACCTGGAAACATGGATGTTTTTACATTTTCATGCGCTTGCTTTTCACATTACACTGTATCCGAGCTGACAATCTTGTTAGCACCTGCAAAAGTTATGAAGGTAAAAATAAAGATAAAAATACAACTTTTGTAAACAACAGCATTTTGAAAGTTTGTTGTCAGGAAAGTATCTGTAAAACATCGCTCTTTGCAGTCACTGGCTCCCATTAATACAAGGAGGAAATTGTCTATTTTTTGGTCGTCTCTGCCTCCAGTTTGCTTTTTTAAAATCTAGTGTATGAGAATATTCAAAGTAATAAGACTTACAATAACAAAATGTTCATGTCAAATGTTTCCGACCAAAATCTGATTAAAACTCACATTGTACATAATCTTTGTGTTCATAATTGTGTTAAAATAAGGGTTGGTCTTATTTAAAACGGTAGAAAATGCATCAGCAGTTTGTAATTTTTTTTCACATTTCAACTGTCAGAATATTAGTTGTGATTAGAAGCGTAAAGGAACAAGAAAATGTTTATTTAAAAGAAAAAAAAGCAGAATCAGAGAAACTGTTCCTTGTCATTTTCACATCATCTTTGTGTATCTTCTTGTCATTTTGGGGTCTTTCATATTATTTTTGTGTCATTTTTGAAATGATTGAATGCATCTTTTACATCTTTTTTTTTTTTTGCTAATAGCACTTTTACATTGCATTTCATCTTTTTGGATCCATTCTGTCTTTGCATCTGCTACATCTTCGTTTACATTGACTACATCATTTTTGCCTTGTTGCATCTATAATTGTCAGGTTTCTGCAGAACGTAGCAAATCACCTCAAAGTGATGTTTTTTTTTTTTTTTTGGAACGTGTCTGTACTGACAACATGCATAAAAATCAACAAATGTGAAAAGACCAGCATTTTACAGGATGAAAACGGTCCTGTTTTGAAATGTTTTTAATCCTTCCCACCTCGGTGGTGACGTGGTCACCTCCACATCACAGGACTGGCAGAAAAAACTCCTCTAATCGGGGTTGAAAGGCCCACCTGTCATTCTACCAGACTCTGCCAAACCTTGAAACCCTCATGTAACCAGATGCATGTAAAAACAGTGAGTTAAAGCTGCTGTGCTCATGGGCGACTGTGTTAAAATGGCGCATTGAAACACTGCTCTGCTAGGGACAGTCTGCCGTTTCAAGGGCATGTTGGGGCTTCAGTTCCTAGTGGAAAAGGGCTGCAAAATGGTGAGAAAATGACCAAAATATGTTAAATACAGCAGGGACTGAAAAAGACTGATTATCTTTCAGGTGGTAACACCAGTGGAAAGCTTAAACTATCTCTTTCAGAGCTTCATCTGGCTCCACCCCCCTGTGGGCACACCATTTGCAGGAGGGGTAATAAGGATCTGGCTGGTTTGACCCCCAGCTGCCAAAACTAGCTCTAGGGATGTGGACTACGCTGGGGCGGGAGGTGGAGAGATACCAACTTGATGTAGCGGAGCTCACCTCCAGGCATGGTTTGGGCTCTTGAACCAACATCCTCAGGATTGGCTGGGCCACTCTGGAGTTGGCAAAGGTGAGCGCTAGCAGGTAGGTGTGGGCTTGCTTATAGCCCCCCCGTCACATTGTCTGTACGTTGGAGTTTTCCCCAGTAGATGAAGAGGGTTGCTTCCCTGCTGAGGACTTGGAGAAGGTGGCTGGGCGACACGGAAGTCTGGGCTCCTCTGCTCATGCTGCTGCCCCTTGTGACCCAGACCCGAATGAGCGGGGGGATGATTAACCATGTCGCACAGCTCTCTGCATAGGACATGAGGGTGTACATCTTCCGTTCAGCATTTGCTTCCTGATTTCCGCGTATGGTAGCTTTAATATGGACTGAATCCTGTAAAGCGAGTTCCCACTTCAGCATGAAAACATTGCACAAAGACTCCGTCACACCGCAATGGGAAAGGACACGTTAATTAAAGTGTTACATTCTGGTAAGTTAAGGGTTTTCTGTTACAAACAGTGAGGCAGGAAATGAAGTGAAACATTTATCTTTGAACATTCCAAGGATCACAGGATAATTCCCAAAGGGAAATGTCCCACCGCTGAACAGGACTCGTCCCATTTGTTTACACTCATTTGATGGACTGAAGAGATTTATCATTGTTGAAGTGACTCATCATGATCCCAATCCATCAACACTATTCACTAATTAGACAACTAATTATGAGATCTGAAGATCTGTCTCAGTTAGAATCAGGGTGTTTTCATTGCGTTTGTTACGTAGACATCAGAAACACAACATATGTCGTCTAATCAGAATCAGCAGTTGTCATTTTGGCTTTAATTTCTTCTTCCTGAAAGCATAAAAAACAAAAGGTATGGAAGGATGTTCTTATTTACAGATATCGTAAAGATAGAAAATTGCTGACTATCTTGTGGAATACACTGCAATAAAAGAATACGTCGTTAAATTATAGGTTATAAACTACATTTAAACCAAACCTGACGTCTAACATGGACCAACTGGATCAAAAACAGGTGCGTACTGTATTTGATATTCCATCATCTAAAGTTAGCTACAGCTGTTGTCTTTCCATAAACATACTCAATGGCCTATTTGAAGTTTTGCACTTTGAAAAAACTTAGTGAATGCTCATGAGGAAATAGAAAGACATTTCCTTCAAATGCATTCTGATGTAGCAACACCTAGCTCACATGATGGACCAGATGTTTCGAGCGTCTTCCCTGATATTCTGAGAACGTGTGAAAACACGGCCGACACCTTCTCATAACTGCTCTGACGACTTCAGACATTTTGTCGAAGCTTTTGGGCTGCACCAGCACCCTTTGGTGAATATCTGCGATGCCAAGATGTGGCAATTCCAGATGCGACACCTTTAATCCAGGATGAGAAAGGTGCATCATTTTCTGTTATTGAACAATAATTTGTGTGCTATAATAACATGACTGTCCAGTGGAGTCGGACCGACTCGGACTTTCGTATCATCTATTTATTTAATAGAACATAGTTTCTTCCTGACAGATGCTCCGCTGTAATTGTGGACGTAACATGACTTTGTTTACTTGGTGAAGGTTTACAGAGCCAGGAAGCTAGCAGTTAACATTAACTTACCCATAAAACATGCTACACTATTGTAGCTCCGCTGACACTTGTCCAAATATGGTCACACTTTTGGCTCAAAAATTTCTTCCAGGAAGTGACTGGCCTCAAAACAGCCGTTCAGAAACTGCTGGGTGACGTCACGGTCACTCTGTCCAATAATATATCAGCCTGTGGTGTCATCATAAAGAGTCTCAAACAGTCAACATGAGCAGGCCTGGGATGGTTTCACCACTTCACCGCCTTATTCTTTAAGAACAAGGTTACATGTGTTGAGGTAGCAGCCATTTGTTGGACTGACTTACTGTACATCACGTGGAAATGGGAAATGAAGTCCACTGAGCCATTGTACTAATGGTGGAATAATTCGTTTGGAATCAGAAAACTGTTAGGTTCCATAACCCAGACGAGGCAGAAGGAAGTGGGTATGACTTGGGGTCTCTATCACATTTAAACATTAAATAACTTGGTACACAAAATCCATGGGACTGCCTCTGTCTGAGGTTCCTCCCTGCAGCAGTGTCACCTGACTGTTCTGTTCAATGTTCCATGTCTGAGGACATGGCTTACAGTGTGTGGTGTTGCTACACTTGGGTTCCAGCGGACTAAACGGAACACGCTCTGCCTCGTATACCCACATCCAAGGATTTGACATTTTAATTTGCTTGGACTGAGAAATGGTTGAGCTGGTAGTTCGTTCATGGACTGACGAGAAAACAAAATGATTCTTGCCTCATCTATAAAAAATATTTTAGAGTTAAATCCATAACATGATGTCGTTTTCTTCTACTGTGTGTATTCGAGTCAAATGGCCTGCAGCACCACCATCTGACCATATGATCAGCCTGATTTATTTGTTACCGGCAGGCTGATGGAAATGCGTGGCCTGTACAGTCTCTTTTTCATAAGTTCACTTTCGAGTGTCAGGTGTTAATTACGAAGTGAAATGTTCTTATTGCAAACACCAGCAGCTCTTCAATCCTCAAAAACACACAGCTACCGTTTTGCCTAGAAGCACATTAGTCATTATAGTCAAGTTAATTGCATATATTTTTACCAGGGCTGTCAATCAAGTCAAAGTAATTCCATGCTTTCTAATTAATTGCATATACAAATATTTGCTGTGAGAGGCAAAGGAACTGACGTTTGTTTATGACATTTGCATTTTCATTTAGTTATATCATGGCTATGCTAAACATTTACAGTTTTTGTAACAGGGAGAAGTGCACCTAAAAAGCCTTCCTGGCCTTTTCTTCAGGAGGAATCAGTGTGAATTAAAAGCAAAAAACTTAAACTCAGAATATGTACCCACTTGGTATTCGACATTTCAGTTTAACTGTATTCTCATAGACGGGCGAATCAATTAGACAGACATGATGAACTTTAAAGGTCAACCTCGCTTTCATGTGAAGCCTGCAAAGCCCCCATTAACCCTCCATGCTCGACCCATGAAATTGACCTGCAGTCTATTGAATCTGTTCACTGATGGAGTCGGTTCATCCATCACACGTACACGTAGTCGGTTTGCGTCGGAGTATCTGAACTGGTTCAGACATTGCTGTTCTGGGATGCTTTTTGAACCCGTTGGATGAAAATCTGTTCATCTCTGTTTGGTCCTTTTCTATTTATATTTGTATACTATAATTTGTACAGAAAAATGTGGTAACTTTAAATGTTTGGGGATTTCTCTCATGGATCAAACAAATTTGTGGAAGTGTATAATGTTTATCAGGTTAGATATTTGCAACAACATGGCAAAAGCCGCAAGGCGGATCCTGTATGTCTCAAATCAATACCCAATAATGATAACTGACCAATGAAAAGCCCAGTTTCATTGACAGTACCAGCCATATTCTCAAGGGATTTAATAAAGCACCACACTATTTTTGGCGCAATTTGTAAAGATCTTTTTCAATGAATAAAGCTCGTTGTACAAATGTGTGTATGGTTGCTGATAATTCCTGACATGTGGGATTTGGTCACAGTCCTATGTAGAACTCACGTGCCTTTGTGCAACCAATCTCAAACGACTAATCGTCCGCGAGACACACCCAACCCTGAGCTGTGGTTTGGTAGGTAGAGCAGTGTGTTCAAGGAAGAACATTAGTGGTTCCATCCCCACGAGGCGTCCTTGAGCAAGACACTGAACCCCGAGTTGCTCCCAGTGAGTGTTCACTGGTCTGTCAATGTGAGAGTTCCTGTGCACGACTCGGTGAATGGAAAAAGCAGTGTGCAAAAGTCGTGTTTGAGTGCCTTAAGGTATTAAGGTGCTATATAAGACCGTTTAATATTACCGACCCGAGACACCACGGCTTTGGAGATCTGTAAGAATGCCATGACTGGGGCAACCTGACCGGGATCGTGCCTTTGGAATGCTGGAGGCAGAGCAGACCACCAGACAAGTTGAAGAGCAGTAAATATCCATCACTCCACAATAGTGTATTTACTCCACTGTTATTTGACCACAGGAACAACAACAGACCGACCACAACCTGGTCAACAACATGTAACAACCAGGAACCAGGAGCCATATATTCACCTCGTGCACCTTGGAAACAGACCCTCACCATTGCAACAACAGAGACTATGGGCACCTACAACAGGCTAGCATGCACTTGATATTTTTGGTCCTTCTTTATTTGATTTGTATGGCGGCACACTGCCTTCAGTGAAGAGAAATATTCTCAGCCTCTGTTTCTCGTAATTACGAGTTCTTTTCTCATAATAACGAGAAAAGATGTCGGAATTACAAGAAAAGTTGAGGCTCTCAGTAATCTCTTCTTCTTTGCTACAGAGAGTAGAAACATGACACTGTCAGATTTAATCTGCTTTTATTTCTTTCTGGGACTGAGACACTGGAAATGTTAATGTTTCTTAGTGAGGATGGCATTAATATTAGCATGTAACACTACGAAGACGTGTCAAATCACTGGGATTGTTCAGAGGGAGGGTCCACACTCATCTATTAGAAGTCGTTCTCTCCCTGCAGGAGCATCAAACTAGTACAGGATTTCTCATAGATTCATATGTGCATCTAAAATGTATCCAGCCCGGCGTTCTAACATGTTACCATACCGATCAGAATCACATATCCTGGGTCAATGCACATGAAATACAGTATATCAGAAACATCATACAACAGAATTCCATACTTTCTAAACACCACAAAAACCAAAGGGCAATGAACGCCTCACAGACATGTCATATTACCAGATCCATAAGTCATGATTACGAGATCGGTAAGTCATAAATACGAGATAGCAGGTTTTATTTTTTTGTTCGATGAATGCAGTGAGCTTCTGTAGATTTGTAACTGAATTAACATATTCAGTAAGATAAGATATAAGGAAACATATATGAGTGGTCATGTAGACACGAGACAAACTACACCTGTGATTTTACAAATAAATGTAGCAGGGTGTTACGTGCAGCAGTAAGCACAACCACGGCAACAACACAAATTTAAGTTAGAATCTCCTAAATAAAATGTAGTTTCTAGATGTGTATATGTACTTCAAATCCGTGGTCGTCACTATCACTTTGGCTCATCTGAAACCACAACAAGGCAGGGACACAAAACAGTGTGTCATATTTCCTCTTGGTACCTGGTCTGAAAGCAATGGAAACTCAAAGGTCAAGCCCAGTGCAGAGAAGCTGATCCGAGGGGTTAACCTGCCCGACCCCAGCGTCTTGGTGCGCTATCTCTGATCATGACATCCCTAGAAGAGCTCTGCTTCACTTGGTAAAGATGTACTTTGGAAGAAACAGTCATAGGGTGTCACTCTACTGCCCTTTACTCTACATTTTTCTTCTGCTTCTGCCGCATGGGCTGTGCTGTGCAACACTGCCCCCACCACTTCGGGTGGTACTGCTCCTATTCCTGCGTTGAGGTATGTGTTGAGGTATCCATAAGCTCACTGAAAACACACCAAATTGCATTGGTGTAGTGGGTAGCACTTGTGCCTCACAGCTAGAAGGTCCTGGGTTTGATTCCAGCGCTGGGTGGTGGGGCCTTTCTGTGTGGAGTTTGCATGTTCTCTGGCTTCTGAAAACCTGCACTAGGGCTTAGGCGAATTGGTGACTCTAAACTTTTCATAGGCATGAATGCGAATCCAAGGTGTAGCCTGCCTTCACCCCAAGTTAGCTGGAATAGGCTCCCCCCCCCCCCATGGGTGGATGGATGTAGATTACACACGAAATGTTTTGTATGCATATTTAACATTGAGCATAAATGGGACTTAAGGCTCATGTGAAACAAAAAGTCGATGATGAAATGCATGTGTTGTGGTGTTCTGTTGTGAGACGAACCCTAACTCTATGACCTTTCATCTTGGATTAGGGGTCTGTTAAATGGAAAGTATGGTTGGTGCAGATACACTTTCAATCCACTGGGATTTAAGATAAGATCAGTTAAAGCTGAGGTAAAAATCTTTACACTCTTATTCTGAAGTTTCACAGTTTCAGAATAAGGTTACCTGAACTCAAACTAAATGTTAGAGTCTGAATGCATTTAACCAAAGCTCCTACTCACAACTACAAATTAAGTTTTCCTAAAATTACGTCAGAATTGATTTACTCTATAAGACATACAAAGACATAATTGCACAGGGTCTTTTTCTAACTTTGTAACAAAATACGGCATCAGTAAAACTGTAATTCCACTTTTCACTACCAACTTTTACACTTTTATCAATATCAATATATTTCCCATGACACTTAGCTGTACCCTGCTGTTTGCTTAGTGGTACAGATCTGCACAACTGAACAAAACAGTGTGAGTGTCGAGACAGGATGAGGACTCCTGCGGAGGTGTACGTGATGCGAATTGAAAAGAAGATTTGATGGAAAGTGAAATCTCATCGCAGGGAGACGAGCGTGACACGTGGTGCGAGCGTGTTGTACTTTTCTCCGGCGTTGGGTTCTTACCTCTGTGTTGAGTTTGAGCCTGCGGACCCCCAGGTCCACCCCGGTGAAGCTCTCGTCAGCAGCGATGGTGTCGATCTTAATGAACTGGTTCTCTCGTATGGATGAGCCCACTGCACGGTCGGATTCATAGTAGTACAGGTTGAAGGTTTCCTAGAGAGGAACACGAGACCAAGAATGATCGGTTCAAAGCAAACACGAGTGTGTGTTAAGAGGTAATATCTGACGCAGGAGCCTGTTTTTATGCTGCTTTCCAAGAAACTGAGAAGTCAGGCTTACACCGCTGGGAATGAATGAGTTCCCACCTCAAAGCGCTCCAGGCAGATGAAGGTAGACGTAAGGAAAAGTCATACCTGACCACAATAAGCTAATGTTTTCTGTATTTTTAAAGAGATTGTTTGGCATCCAACCAACCTTGGTTTTTCCAACAAATACAGATCTGAGGATGAATGAACAGAGACTGAATCTTAACATAAACTCCTGCATGTTAAAAAAGAGAAACACTTTGATATGATTTTGTGATGATCACTGGGATCCCGAAGTCTCCCTGAAGTAAATTCAAATGTTACTGTGTCGCCCAATAACATTATGTGATGATCTAGGCTGAAAGCGAACGGGTATACACACCATGTTTTACATTTTACCAAATATCTTTATGAAGAGTGACTATAGTGTACAGTATTTTAAGTTGTGTTAAAGTATGACGCCTGGTGTGATCATTACTGTATTTTCCGGGTGATATGTTGCTCCAGGATGTTAGTCGCACAAGCCAAAAAATGCATAATGAAGAAGAAAAAAACGTGTACAAGTCGCTCTGCAGAACAGGTCACATTTGTTCGAGGAAAGCGATTCAAGTGCACCGCCGGGCGGCCGGGCGCTTGACGCCAGAAGCAAGAGCTCGTGGCTCACCTCCCCGCCTCAACGGGTACGTAAGTGAGGGCTCCAAAATGTTTAATGTTAAGCTGATGACAGGTATGGTTGTTAGCGGTAATGTCTACATTTTAAATTGTCAGTGATACAGATGCGGCAGATGAAGCCGAGAGCGACCTGTAGCGGCTGTCAGTGTGACAAACACCCTATACTCGAAGTTCTTTAATATACAAGTCACTCCAATGTATTTGTCTCTCCCCTAGCCAGACTATGAAAAAAACGTGACTTGTAATCTAGAAAATACGATAATAATATAAATCCAGTTTATAGGTGTATTAATACATTTTGGACATTCATGGTGTGTGTTGTGCTGTCGTGGTTCTGTGACGTCAGGATGCGACATCTCGGATTGTTGGGGGACATCGATTTGACTTTCCCAGTAGGAACTCCAACTTAAAGTGCACTTTTCCTAGTCGGAGATTGGAAACTTCTTCGTTTTCTGGAACATACATAGCATCGTAGTCATTTCACAGGCCCTTAATGTAAATAATATTTTTTTTACATGTAAGGTAACAAGTTCAGGCATAAGGGTGTCCATATGTGCACTTGGCACCAGGACACCCTAGGCCGCAGTTCGATGATCGACTTTG
>JAQQAE010003211.1:0-20637 GCA_029823295.1 Pseudamia nigra | reverse complement strand
ATTATCCAATGGGAGGCTCATACCTATTTGCTTAGTTAAATCCAGGTGGTGACCTTTTTTTTGGCCAGGCAGTGTATTTGTTACGGATTTATTGTGCTCTTTGTTTCCCGATAAACATGGGTCGACTCTTACTTTGAAAACCCGGAAGTTCCAATGTTTTGATAGCGGCTCCGGAAGAAGCTGTCATTTTGCTCCCGTCCCATCTGTTTGTTGTCGGAGCTCGAGTCTCCGCCAGCACCAACGTCAAGTCAACGACAAATGTAACCGTGTCACTGAAAGCCTCTTAAGAATCCACAATGAGACGGTGTCTCGGTGTCCGTCGGTCGAAAGCGGTCCTGTTGTTGCCTTTTCTGCTGACATTCCTGCTCGTGGGCAGTCACGGCGACAGCAATGCGATGGATAACGTCGCAACCGAGAGGCTGGCTGAGGAAAGCCACCGTCAGGACAGTGCCAACCTGCTCATATTTATAATGCTCCTGACGCTCACCATTTTAACCATATGGCTCTTCAAACACCGGAGATTTAGGTTCCTGCATGAAACCGGACTTGCTATGATCTACGGTAAGAGCTGACGGTAATGTCGAGCAATGAATTTAGCTTAGTGATGCTAACAGGCTAGAATGCGTTAGCTCCTCGAAGTTAACAAGTAAGCTAATCTAACAGTTCAGGTTAGCTTAGGTTTTTTTGGGGGGGGAATGGGGTTCAGGGGCTAGCTCTCCTTAAAATATATTTACATTCGCTATAAGCAGGATTTCGAGTTGAAACAAAGCTTTAGTATTGATTGTTTTGCAACTGACCCAGTGTGACACCCACAATTGGGCGTCTAGTAGCTAGTATATATTAAGAGCTTTGGCGAATTTTGATTAAAGGTCCCATATTTTGACACTTAAGTTTATATTTGTAGCGCTTATCTGCGTCTATTGGAGCCTTATTTAAAGGGTATGGAATTAAAAATGTGGGTTGATTTGGGTTTTCTAATGGCTTGTTTGTAATTCTGCACCATGGACTGAGTTTATGGAACGTCTTGTATCCTCCCACTTTTCATCAGAGAATGCTCTGATTGGCCGAATGACAGGTCATTCACAAGGTGGGTTGGGCTCACATTCTGACATTAGAGGACAGTGTACACTCACAGAAATGGCATTTTCATGGGCAATTTACTGAAAAAGTCACCAATATTGACAGTTGTTATGGGTTTGTGAATAATTTTAATTTGACTTCTTATAATGTTAGAATCTATATCTTAAACTTTGGGCTTAATGCATTTTAATTGGACTTTGATTATGATTTGTGATGTCACAAATCCCAGAAATAAAAAGCAGCTTGGTTTTCCTGTTGTGTACCCTGATTTTCTGTCGATTTCACAGGATTGGTAGAACTGAGTAGATCATATTTTCACATCTGTATTTCAAATCAGAGTTCATATAAACCTCCATACCCAATAACGATGGATTTTCAGAGTAGGGGACCTTAAAATTTAAAAACAGATTAAAGCAGGGATAAGGCTTATGAGCGGTGCTCAGGCTGTTCTGGACACTAACTGAACCAAACGACTAATTTCCTGACTTCTTCAGCGCTTACTGGTTATGTTTTATGCTATTGCTGAATTATCTTGGCTTTTACAATTTGCTGCAGAGGTCTGGTAATAATAAATACCCAATATGAACGAAAATCTGTTTTATTGTACGGTTTTCTTTTAGAGGCTCTAGATTCAGGAAATCCCACTCGTGTTTAAATTTCCCACAGATTTAGGGAAGTCCTATAATATTCTAAAATTCAATCAGTATGAGTCAGATACTCTCCAGTTTTCATTTTTGTCAATTAACGATTAACAAAAGAATGAAGTACAGTTGAGATCAAAATTATTGCTTTGCTTATGTTTCAAGCACCCAATATCTTTTAAACTTGCCAGTTGGTATGTGCTTCTTATTAGACACTGATCTAAATCAAGTATGTGGCTCACTGCATGCAATTAAAGGCAGGTATTTAAATAGAGTATTACGCTGTTTTAATGCCCAAAGGGATGTCCCTCCATATTCGGCTAATTATTTTATAACTCTTTGCTGCGCTCCTCTCCCTGAAGGCCTATTGGTGGGTGTGATCCTGAGGTTCGGTGTCCATGTGCCCCAGAGCATGAGCAATGTGACCCTCAGCTGTGCTGTCAACGCCAGTCCTGCTACTCTGCTGGTCAACGTTAGCGGGAGGTTCTACGAGTACACATTAAAGGGAGAAGTCAGCCGGGGTAAAGGTCACCAAGTTCAGGATGATGAGATGCTGAGGAAGGTAGGAGGATGAACAGTGGATGTGGAGTGTATATCTGCATGTAGTTCTACTAAGTGTCTATTAGAAACCTTACAGGATAGAAAGATGTTTGATTTTTTTTTTTTTCATGTGACACAGTATCCACCACTAGTGGAACTGTATGTGTCATCTTGACCCTTAAAGACCTAAACAGAGGGATTTTTTGACATGCCTGACTCCCATAATTAATTTTGCTTTTCAGTCACTCCAGTGGTTAGTGTCATAATGTTGAATAGTTCAAGTGCCACTTTTACATTTGCATTGTTGAAAAAGAATGAATTTGCCATTGATTTTTAGAAAAAATAACAGTGCATTTGCTTGCTTTTTGACAATGCTGTAGACGATCATCTAGGACTTTGAGAGTTAAACACAATTGTGAAGTTAATCTAAGCCATTCATTTTACTGTGATATTGTACTTGGAATTGTCAACTCATACCTTTTCCACTTACAGTTCTTTAACTTCTTAACCAGTCAAAAATGCATGTCTTGATTTGTTTATTTTCAAAGTTTTTGATATACTAAAGGATGAAATATTTCTTTTTGTATTAAACTGAGAAAATTATCTGCCCTTTAAAAGTTAATACACTGCTGAATTTTCTGGAAAAGGCATTGCCACAAAAGTATGTGCCTGACAGGAGAGTAACATTACAAACCTGTGATGACACATTATTCTAGATTAAATTACATAATAGGCTATACCACCGGTAAATGAGTTTAATCTTTATCTGCAGCAGTAAAATGCAACCAGATATGAGTGCCGCTGTTAAATGAATCCATCCATTTTATTTCACAAGTAACACTTGTACTTTTTATACTTGATGTGCATTTCATTGTTAATAATTACCTACTTTTACGGATTTTTAAAAATATGCAGAACCTTTACTTGTAGTGCAGTACATTCACAATGTGATATTCTGACTTTTACTGAAGCACATGATCTGAAAACTTCTTCCACCACTGATTAAATATCTCTTATATTTCATTTTTAATTTCCAAAAAAGCACAGACACTAAGCAGTTCAGAGCTTCAGTAGATACAAAATAGAAATGTAAAACTTCCATTTACTGCTCTTTGCAGGTGACCTTTGACCCTGAAGTATTTTTCAACATTTTGCTGCCTCCTATCATCTTTCATGCCGGGTACAGCCTCAAAAGGGTAAGTGGTCTAACAGCTTGTGTTCACATTTTTGAAACTTTCACACCACAGGAGTGTTACAGAGAAATACTATTTTTTTCAAATGCTTGGCATGCCAGTGTAGCACTTTACAGTCTCTTCTAATAACCCTTCCTTTTTTCTCTCAGAGACATTTTTTCAGAAACATTGGTTCAATCCTAGCCTATGCTTTCATGGGAACGGTCATATCCTGCTTTGTTATTGGGTAAGTCTGTGTGTGTCTGAGTTGGTCTAAAAGTCGTAGCGGATCGGGCGTTGAGTCCCACTGATTGAACGGACAAAATAATAGTTTTTCTCTGGAAGTTTCTCAAACCTGTCTTCATGTTGGTATTGCACCATTACAATACAATACAATAGCACAAATCTTAATTTCAATGTTAATTTTATTGTATGTTTTTACCCTATGTACGGTTAGTGCTATACAAATAACCTTGCCTTGCCTAAGTTAGTCATTTCTCAGATAACCTCAGAAGACATGTTTTTTTTCTTTGTTAACCACAATGACTTCCATGACGTCTGAGTTATATCTTTCTATCGTCCCAGGCTGATCATGTACGGCTTTGTGTCATTTATGAAAGTCGTGGGCCAACTGGGGGGTGACTTTTACTTTACTGACTGCCTCTTCTTTGGGGCCATTGTTTCAGCCACAGATCCAGGTAAGAAACACAATTTTCACTGCCCATAAAACAACATTGTGTATACTGAAGATATCCAAACTGGGACAAAAGACATATGGAATTGTATAGTAAACAAAGAAGTGTTAAACAACCCAGAATAAGTTTTATATTTTAGATTGTCCAAAGCAGCCCCAATTAGCTTTAGGACAGCGTTGCATTCTCTCATCACATTCATGATAACTTTTGAAGGTTTTGGTGACTGCACTTGGGGACACATTTTAGGTATCTGGATTGTTTGACCTTCATTTTTCAAGTAATGACGGACCGTCCTCTCTCTTTACTTAACTGTTTTTTGTCATAATATGGATTTGTACAGTAGTTGTAGTAATGCTAACAGGGCTAGTGACTCTGCGCCTAACCTTCCATTGCACAAGACAACGGATGATCTAAAGCACATTGAGAAGCAAAGAAATGACACAAATGAACTCAGCTGTGATTTTAAAACCGTTTCAGGTGATGACCTCGTGAGAGGATGCCATGAGTATGCAAAGCTTTCATCAGAACTAAATGTGGGAACTTTGGACAATCTAAAATATAAAACATATGTAATGTTTAACATTATTTTATTTACTACATAATGCACAATGTTGAAAATAATAAAATATAAAGATAAAACACTCAAAGAGAAGGTGTGTCTAAACTAGTCATGAAATCTGGAAGAAGCTTGACACTTTTGAAGGCTCTCTTTGCTGTTTTTCTGCTGCTAAGTATGTGTATTTGTTTTGCCTCTCTGATCTCAGTGACAGTGCTGGCTATCTTCAATGAGTTGAAGGTAGATGTGGACCTGTACGCTTTGCTTTTTGGGGAGAGTGTCCTCAATGATGCTGTGGCCATCGTCCTCTCTTCGTAAGCATTTGTTACATTCTCCAGAAACAGATGTACAAACACATTAGGGGTTGACCGATATGTTTTTTAGAGCTGACTGTGGCCTCCTCACTTTTTAAATGGAAACTAATATTTATGACTTAGGACTAGGGCCATACAATCTGGTGTGATTATTGTCGGTAATATTATGACTGAGATTTACGATCGTAATTCGAGTCAACTTGCTTAGATGTCAAGGAAAATACTCATATTTGTCATTCCGTAGTGTCAGATCTTATATACAAACATTTTTCCAAAAAATAAATAAATAAAAAAAGTGTTGATTTTTTTTCTTTTCTCCTTTTTTACGTGAATTATCAGCATCCAACACGTGCTTTTCTCAATTTCTGCAAACTAAATTACATTAGCACATTCTAAATCTGTAAATTTAAATCGTAATTAAATATTTTTTTGTAATTTTACAATTACACATGCTGATATTGCAATTATCATTTGCAACCAATTAATTTTGTGGCGCTAATTTAAACACAGCACCATTTAAAAAAAAAAAAAAAAAAAAAAAAGCTGCATATTGATTCTGATAATCAGCTACACCTGTAATGTATCAATCCCTAATCCACAGCACATTTTTTAAAAACATTTTCCATTTCTGTCTCACAAAACAGGGTCTGCTGTACTTTATAGTTCCATGTTAACTGTGCCTGTGTTAAGTGTGCTTTATTCATCAATTTGTGTTGTACACTGGACATGAAGTAACTCTTAATCATACTAACCTCAATCCCTGTCATTTCACTGCTTGCCTTCCTCCACCCGTCCGTGTTGTTCATCACCCACCTGTACGTATGTATGCAGTGTACTCCTGCGCTTGGAGAAGCAGGGTAGGCAGGCAGCTGGACCTGTGCTCTCCACCGGAGACAATGGCCCAGCCTGGCCTGAGCGGGCTGAGGGATGGGCAGGAGGAAACCAGACACTAAATCCCCGGTGGGTGGGTGGAGAGGGGCTGTTTAAGTGGTTGCAGTGAAAGATTAGAAGCTAAGCATCTTAATTCAGTCGACTAGATGCAGGCATTTTATTTAGAATGTAGCCTCGATGGTCACTTTCCTCCCTTATCCTTCCCTTTTAATGAAACTTTTTGTAATCCCTGTACCACTCTCCCATTTCTCTAAGTTTATAAAGCCTGCAAATGACTGGGAATCAATTACATCATTTGCGTTGCTGGTTTTTAAAGTAATTTGGGTAGTAGTCCTCGTTCATGGACAGCATCTAAATGGTCACATTCAACCATGTGGAGTTGATCAAGGATTGCCTGAGCATGCATACCCCACCTCCCACTAAACCCCAACTTTTTGTGTTTGGTCTGTTTTCCTTCATTTAATGGCTAACAGACATCGTCTAGTATTAAAAAATGGATGAACAAACATCTGAGGATAAAACTGATGTGAATTGTTTGTCTCATTTCATGCTTGACTTTTTGGTTTGCATCTCTATGTGAGCATGCAGTGATAGTTTGACCATTTTCCTGTGCTGCTGGGCTCAATATCAATATCTTTCTCCCAGTTTCATGTAGAATTTTTCAGTTTCATTTTGCCTCCCTCTCTTTCAGTTCCATCGTGGCATACCAGCCTGCAGGAGACAACAGCCACAGTTTCGAGGCCATGGCTATGCTGAAGTCCTTCGGCATCTTCCTGGGTGTTTTCAGTGGATCATTTGCTCTCGGAGTGGCCACTGGAGTCATGACTGCTCTCATATCTTTTAAATTTACATAACCTACAATTGCTGTGTATTTACAGGACAGAACAGTAGTATGTAAAACAGCTACACATTGATATTAGTCCTGGTAGATCTTTCCACTGTTAGATACTACAGGTTGACTAGGGATGTGCTTGTTGCTGTTGTTGTTCTCTTTGACTTTTTTCACGTGACCAAGTTCACAAAGCTGAGAGACTTCCCGCTGCTGGAGACGGCTCTCTTTTTCCTGATGTCCTGGAGCACATTCCTATTGGCTGAGGCCTGCGGGTTCACAGGTACTTCATCCTCTTTGACTTAACTGTAACTGTAAACTTTGGCTTTATACAGTATCTGAATTACCCATGAAGGCAAAAAGGAAAGGTAGTTATGGAACTAATGTTCACTGCTGTCTTGAATCAATTTTTGACTACTGTATTTTTGTTTGACTCTACATGTTATTTCTTGAGACTGTGGGTAATGGTTGCCATAATAGTGGCTACATTCACTTTACTATTGCGTTTACAGTTCACTGCCTGTCCTTACGGACTGGGACAGGCAGTAGTTTGTATAACGGTAGGCGACTTCCTCTTCATGTGATGTGTACACTGGAACTCTGAGGTCAGACTCAAGGCTGCAGTGGCTCAATAATCTCTGTAGTGGTACAAACTTTTATCAAGTGATGACATTTCTCTACAGATCGCTGTAAAACAGTACAACCAATATGTTTGGCATCAAACAACATCAACAACTGCTATGAAAAGACTGTTGTATCTAAACACTCAAATATGGATTACATTTGAAGGTGCTGTACTGTGAAAGTTTATATAAAATCTGTGAAATTAAAGCTGAGAATATGAACTTGCTCAGTAAGTCAGTCTTGAGAAATCCACACAACATGGACAACAAGAAAAAGAATCCATTTTGAATTTTTGACATCACAAGTGAGCAATCATTGTCAGGTTAAAATTCATTAATCCGTCCCTTGTGAACCTGTTCACTGTTACATTATTTTTTATCTCCAGGTTAAAATTTGTCCAGCCTCTTTGGGCTAATGGACAATATTCATGACTTTTAAATCAGAAAAGGAAAAAATGACCCATTCTGTGTTTACAGTAGCCATTTGTCAGAAAACGACCCCAGTTCACCTTTGGAGTGACTTGCAGTTCAACCAAGCATTCCCTTACAATGTGGGAGGATATGACACATCACGGTGAAATCAGAGCGTTATGAGTTAAGAAAAGGTTCTTGGAAAACCAAAGTTAAAGAAAATCGGCACATTTTATTTTGTCAATACCTTCTTAGGAAAATTATTAGTAGACACACATAAACGGAGCTGTGATTTTTCAGAAGGCAGTGAGATACAGTAAGTTTAGCTGTTGTGTCTAAGAAAGATGCAAGAGTCGAATACAAATCAAGACACAATGATAAGAAAGAATGAATCATTCACAAACTCAGATGAAAACCTTGAACGTTTTGAAATCATCCACATGCTACAGGGAACAACTGGACTCTGCAGATGATGCTTTATAATCATCACAGAGTGTCTGGTACATTGTATGTGTTTGATTCTTTATATTTACTGTAAAGAATGAGAAATGAAGCACATGACTGTTTGTCTTACTTCAGGTGTTGTGGCTGTGCTGTTCTGTGGGATCACTCAAGCTCACTACACTTACAACAACCTCTCCCCTGAATCTCAGGACAGAACCAAACAGGTGATCAGTACACACTCCTTTAATCTGTAACAAGTTTGACACGGATGTGAGAAAACTATACATACCTCAATTAAAACAGAAATTGCAGTTAAAGAAAACCCAACAGGTTGATGTCTCAGATGGTTTAATTGTTTAATAGTTGTACAAATGTTGGTTAGGTCTTTTTTAAAGCTAAATCTGAAGATGGATATCACACGATAAGCTTAATATGGTAAGCGTTTAAGAAGACATCACATGTTAAAAGCTGCTGGAAACATGCATTAGTATTACATCTAAATATAGTAAGAAACATTAAAAATGCACCATTGAAATATTTCCATAATTTTATGATTATATTTAACCGTAAAACAAATATACAATTCAAGAATGGACATTTTAGACAAGGACAGTGGTGAGCAAAAAAGAAAAAAAATAGTGTTCTGGATCACACGTGCCAGTAGCATGTGTGCCTGCTGTTTGCCACCAGAAGTGAATGTACCCGTCATGGCATTGAAGTGACCAGATCGTTGCTCTGTCTCTGTGGAATATGATCCCACTCGGCCACCAGTGCATTGTGGAGGTCCTGGTGAGTTGTGTGTGGGTGATTCTGCTGATGCACTCGTCAATCCAGAACATCCCTAAAGGTGTTCGATGGTGTTCATATCGGGCGAGTAAGGAGGCCGGTCTAACACTGTGATGTTGTTGGTGGTCAGACAGTTGAACAATGCACGCCAAAGTGTGCTGCTACCCTTGCAGCGGTCATTCTGGCAGTCAGCATGCCCGGGTCCTGGTCACCACATGCTTGTGGCAGTCGTGGCATCTTTGCTTTTGACAAAATTTAATTTTTTTTTTACCAGGCTTTTTATAGCCAGCAGTTGGACTTGAGAACAAGCAAGAACAAACAAACATGTTTTGATCTCACGCTCCACTTTGTGGATTAATCAAGGAGTGGCTGAGACTTGGGGTCGTGCCACGTGCACACGCTAACATTCACCTTCAGTTTTACTCAGGAAAAATTGGCTACTACTGCACACTTGAGTATTTCCATTTTTTTTTTAAATTTGAATGCCTATATACAACATGTTCCACATTTGTGCTTGTTGTGTTTTTAATGCCTCTTTGTATAATTTCATGAATCTCTGAGAACTGAAGTCCAAAGCTGCATGAATTACATTTTAGTGCTTCTTGCCTGTTAAAATGATAGTTACAACCTTAATAAAATGTGACCCATGGATACTTTATTGATCCTGGGGGGAAATTCACACAGTGCTTGGTTGCAAAAACACAGAAGGTTGATCTTCACATTAGTTTATCAGTATAAACTTAATTCTGTTATGCAGTGTAAGAAAACCTAGACATTCTGCACAGTCACTTGTATTCAGTGTATTTAACTACCAGTGTTTCATAACTTGAAAATGTTTACAATAGTTGACAGTTGCTCGTGTATCTTTATTTCTTCTGTCTCTTAGTTGTTTGAGCTGTTGAACTTCCTGGCCGAGAACTTCATCTTTTCCTACATGGGTCTGACTCTGTTCTCCTTCCAGTCACATGTCTTCAACCCTTTATTCATTATCGGAGCATTTGTATCCTTTATTCTGCATGATATTAATACAGAGCACAAACAAACCAAGGCCTCCCTGGATGTTGTTTAACACTGTCTCATTTCAGATACTTCTGTCACTACTCCTTAATGCCATACATTGTGTACACGTCATTTCATAGCGTAGAGTCTTATTTGTACACTCTATAGTCTTCTTGTTTTAAAGGTCCCATACTGTGAAACTCTATCTTGGGTTTTGAGGATTTTTTTAAACTTACCAATGTAAAGTAAATGTGATCATCTGGACATGTTTGGTGCTACCACTCCTGAGAAACCCCCACAAGATGGACAATAGGAAAAGCAAGCCATTTTGGATTTTTGTGATTTGAGACATAGCTCAGATAACATGCATTAGACTTGCTCCATCGAATGCTAAATCTAAGTTTGAATTTTAAAATGTTGCCAATTACAGTCAACTTTGGTTCAGCTAAAATTAGCCCCGTCCGCATGAGCAACTCAGAAAATCAGAGCATGTGTGGCAGATTTACCAAGAAGCTAACCAAAAAATATATATATATCAACACACTTTATTTTGTCAGTGCCCTATTGGAAGTCTGTAATATACAGATATAAACTTAAATGTTAAGGTATGGGATCATTAAGGAACAGTTGAAGCTGGAGTGGTTGTCATCATTTGACTGTAATTGACCTCCAACAAATTATCCAACTAACTAGTTCTGTCTTTCTGCCACCTACCCAAAATGCTGACTGAGAAATGTACACGATGTCTTTACTCCAGTAGATGCACAGATACTGGTGTAAAAACTTTCTGGTAAAAGTGCAGCGTCATCGTCTCTACTGCAGTCAAAATAATAAAGTAGAGGCTGTGAAATTTACTTAAAGCATAAAGGTAGGCCCTCAACAGACATGTCCAAAGCTAAGTGGACCTCGCATCATGTTTGAATGATGTCACAGCCATTGCACCATTCTAACATCAGATGAATGTGTAATAAACAGTGAGCAATGCACTCCATTTGTTTTCATCTTGATACATTGTTGTCCAATCCATTTTGTTGGATGTTGGAAAGGCACATAGTGTTGGGACATAAAAATAAGGCTTCATTAACCACAAATGCTTTAAAACTAGAGCAAGAAGGCTGTTTTGAAAATGTAAGGAAGCGGAAATACAGATATTTGTGTTCAAAATTAGGCAGTAAAAGGCATCAGGTAACCAAAAACTCTACTTAAGTACATTAAAGAAATATTTGGGCCTTGTTGCGTAAGAAGAAGACTTTAAACCTTTGGCTACACATACACATCCACCCATTCAAACAGTAATGCATGACATTTCAACATACGGTAGTTGTCAGTATCAGTGCACGTATGCACTGAAAATAGCCAATGCAAGAACAGGAGAATGTGAATTGAAACACAAACACATTTAAAAAATATATATATTTTGTGTTTTTTTTTTTTTTGTTTTTTTTTTAATGCTGTAAGTCTCGTTGACGTCAGAGAAAGCTATGCTTCTTTTCTTTTAGACCTGACCTGCCTGTCAAATGTATTTAAATTAGCCATAATCTGGATGTAACCTCTAATAGAGCCAGTTGTATTTCAGTGATTAAGTCATGCATCCCCTAAATATAGATCTGATGCAGCATATTCTGTGCTTTAAAAAGAACTAGAGCAGAGCCAACAGGCACAAATTGCAAACACATTTAAGGGAAATATTAGTCAACCGTGAGATGAAGTTTCCATTCTGCCATCAGCCCGCCTACATTTTCCATTCTAACTTATCCACACTGTATTACACCACATTGTGTTGTCCTTGACTGCACCACTTTGTGCAGTTGGCTGTTTTTCTGGGAAGGGCAGCGAACATTTACCCCTTGTCCTTCCTGCTCAACCTGGGACGCAAGAACAAGATCGGATCCAACTTTCAGCATGTGATGATGTTTGCAGGTACAGAGCTGTGAAAGTTAGAAGCCTTTGTGGTCATGTTTTTAACCTTCTCACAAAAAAAAAACACCCTCCTTCTTAGAAACAGTGTCTGCATGAATAACAACTACATCAGCTGACATTTACACTTGAAATGGGCTAATAATAGAAGTCGACCAAATGCCTCTGAACATAATTGTTTCTTTGTATCTAAATCAAATGTCAAAGGGTTTGTTTTCTCTCCTCTAGGATACCAAAGCATGCTCTCATAGCACAGTTTTAAAGGTCCCATACTGTGACAATCCATCTTTATTGGGTTTTGAAGTGTATTTTAACTCTGTGATGTAAAAACAAGGTGTTTTAGATTTTTGTGATTTGTGACATCACAAGTCATAACCAATTATTGTATAGATGAAATGCATTAGTCCTGCTCACTTAAGCCACAAGAGTTCTACATTTTAAAATTTAAATTCCAAGTTTTAAAACATCACAAATTACAACCAGTCAACCAGATTATTGTATATTTACAGTGTCCTTTTGTCAGACTCTGGTCTTAGGTCACACTGGGAATTACCTGCTGTTTGACCAATCAGCATTTTCTGATGAAAAGTGGGCGGGCACAACATTGCAATAAAATCAGAGCACGTGTGGCAGAGTTACAAAGAGGCAACCAGAAAAAGGAAGGAAAAATGAAATCAATACACTATTTTGTTAACACTGACACATTTGGCACACAAAGATATGCAAACTTTAATGCCATAAAATTTACAGTGTGAACAGGACTTGCTACTTAATATTTATCATTATTAAGCAGTATTCAAAACTATAGATGAAGTACAATGACTAGATGCAACAAAATATTCAAGAACAATTAAGCATAATTTCCATACTATTCCTGTTCACATTTAGAAACTCCCACTTACCCAGAGTACTTATATCTTGATCCTTTAACATTTATAGCTGTTGCAAGTTCTGACAGTTTCAGGCTCCTCTGTAAATTATTCCATGAAGAAGCAGTAGTGTATCAAAAGGCTTTTTTGCCAGATTCTAATTTTGATAGATGACCAGCTCTGAGAAGAACGGTATCCGTAGCAATGAACTGGCAATGCATATGATCTGGAGCCAGTAAGTAATAAACACCAGATTGTGGTCCATTCATATTATTTTTTTTTCCCCTCTTGTTCAGGTCTGCGTGGGGCGATGACCTTTGCTCTTTCTATCCGGGATACGGCAACTTACGCTCGTCAGATGATGTTTTCTACCACTCTGCTGATCGTCTTCTTTACGGTGTGGATCTGTGGAGGTGGGACCATGCCCATGCTGACCTTCATGAGCATCCCGTAAGGCTGCACATCATTTCTGTCTATATCGGTTGGGTTCTGTTCTCTGTGTATGAAGTCTTCTATTAATTACTGTTGCTCTACCAGGGTGGGTGTGGACTCAGATCAAGAACACTCTGTAAGTACCTGTTATTGGAAGTAGGTAAAAGAAATACGGGATGTGTAAGAAATGTTACATTAACAATATGATCCCTGCGTCTCAGAGTTCCACGATGCTAGATGGATCACAGAGGAGGAACACTAAACATGAGAGCGCCTGGCCCTTCAGGATCTGGTATAATTTTGACCGCAAGTATCCTTTGAGTCATGAATCTCATGCTGTTTGTGATCAGTCGTCAGATGCTTAAATTTTGGATTCAGCCTGAGACACAAGAGGGCGCACTTTACCTGGAATATACAGTAGAACACCAACATGGTCTTTCTGGTTAAAGAACAAATCACTTAAATGATTTGTTTAATTTTTTTATCAACTGAGAATGTTCTCATTTATCCTGTTTTATTTTTAGTTTCAGTTTATTCCTGAGTTAAGTACAGTGAAAAGCAAAGGAAACACTAGTTTTTCTATGTACACTAGGGTGGTCGTTAATAGTCATACCAAGTCTACAACAGGGGTGCGCATTCTAAACAATGGCGTTTTAGATCATGGAACACGCGTTTGCACCTAAACACGACCATGGAAGCTGGTGAGCGTGTGGTCAGATTAACACAGGTGTGGCACGTTTTGACTAAAGTCGCACTGTCACTAACAATTAGGCATGGCCATTTTATTTCGGTATGTGAGGCCTTTAAATTCACAATTTGTCTTCATGCCACGCCTTGCTGCAAATCTTTGTGAATACCACTTCAATCTGACATTGCAGCAAGACGACACACGTCTGGATACGGCGAGGGTTGTGACTGAATTCTTAAGACTGAATAATGTTGGTACATATCCGTGGCCAGTATTTTCACAGGATATGTCGCTCATAGAACACTTATGGGATAATCTGGATCGGCGTGTTCGAGCCTGTGTCCCCTACTCGAACACTGTTGTTCAGCTTCAAAATGCCTTATGGCAGGACTAGCAGGCCATATCACAACATGTTATAAATGCGACAAAGATTAGCTGCATTAATTGCCTTAGATGGTGGTCATACACGTTATTGACTATATTCTGATCCAGAACTATTCAGAGCACGGAATTCAGTGCTAATGACTCAAAATGCTTTCATTTACCATTGCCGGTCCCACCCTGTGTATATTCTGCATATATCGTACATATAAAGTATCATCAAACCATACTTGCATTTCTTTTGCTGTTCAGTTTATATTTACATCCAATGACGAGGTAAAGTTGACATCATACTTTCTAGTTGGTACACTTTTTCACCAAACCTAAATGTACATTTTCCAAGAGAAGATGGAAAAGACTCGTCGTCTAAACAACACACTGCAGTTGAAAGTGTGAAGTCCTTGACAGAGGCGTCTCCAGCTACCTGAAGCCCCTCCTGACCCACAGTGGTCCCCCGCTCACTGCCACTCTGCCCGCTTGTTGTGGACCGCTGGCACGATGCCTCACCAGCCCACAGGCCTATGAGGTTTGGAAATACACGCATAATATGTCTTCAAAAGCACAATCGGTTCCTTTTGTTGTTCATAGTTATACTGTAATATCCCCTGTGATTGATCTCTTATTTTGGGTGTTAACTTATTTTAGTGATAAGTGATAATTTTGATTGTCTGATTGTTAGAAATCACATTTTCCCCAAGTTCCTGGGAAACTTGGGGTCATTTTGGAGAGTTGTCGGTTCCCCTTCAAGAAAATGTTTAGTTTTCCAGTAAAATAAATAATTTCCCACCATTTTGTACAATTATTACCATTTCTGTGTGTAACAAAATGGAAAAACAAGAGCATAAATAGAGCTGCTAGTTTTCATGCTGCCAGTGTAGGTGCTCAGAATAGTGTGGGTGCTGCCTCAGGATTGTAAGGGAAAGTCTGGATATAACTATTTAAGTTTACAGCAAGAAAAACAAAAGCTCAGTCTGCTCACCCGTACTTTCCTCACACCAGAATGAAGGTCAGCTGCACGACGATGACTCTGACTTCATCCTGAACGACGCCAATGTCAGCTCCATGTACGCTGATGTCACTGTCAGCACAGATGCATCTGGATCCCGCACCGTCAACCGCAAGCGAACATCCAGCGGAATGGGGGGGCCGTCCGATGAAAGCTTGGATCACGAGCTGGCACTGGCGGAAAATGAAGTGGCGATCAGAGGCACGCGCCTGGTCCTGCCTATGGACGACCCTGTGGAGCCTCCGACTACTGTCACCCTGCCTCCACCTCCCTCCCCACCACACTCTGACCCCCGCAGACACAGACTGTAGGGAGGTTTGTACTGTCGGGATGCAGTTTGTGTTTTTCATCTTTAAAAATTACACTGAAAAGAGGAGAAAAGGAATCAGATGGTTTGACGTGTTAGGGGACACTGCAGTGTCTAAAATGCAGATTTAAACTTAGTCTCTCCTGAACTTGAGGTGGGTTTGATTTAACTCGCCGTTCAGGTGAAGTACTGTAATCTTGAATGTGAATACACTGTACGTTAGGTAAGGTACTGTAAATCAAATACACCTCAAGTTTACAGGTCAGTTAAAGCGATATGAAATGCACATGTAATCATCAGGAGGAAAGACAGAGTTGTCATATGCTCTCCTGAATTTGTCTACACTGTAGGACGATCTCTGAAGGATTTTGTACAAAGTTTACCCTCTGGTATTAAAAAATCTCTCATGTATTTTATTTGTAAGACAACTTTTAGGACAGTCAGCCTAAACATCATCCTACATTCTCTCTTACAAGGAGCATTTACACCAGTTTTCAGCCACCAATACCACTAAAATACTTACAGACTGGGTGATTTGACTGGAGTTGTCTTTCTGTGCATCCTGAATGTTTGTGAAGTTCAAAGAGGAGTATGTGTGGATTGTGATTTTGCCAAGGAGGGAACAGCTACTCTGGTATATAGACATATTGTACACTACCACTCCTTCAATGGATTTTCTTTTTTATTAGTTTTATTTTCAATATTTTACGTCACTACTGAAGGCATCAAAACGGTGATAGAAGACCTATGGAATTATGTAGTAAACCAAAACCCAGAACATGCTTTATACTGTATTTGTTATTGTCCAAAGTGGGCACATTTACCTTTGATTACAACTTTGTTTTCTCTCATCAGATTCATGATGAGAGAATGCAGAGTTGTGGTAGTCACATGAGGTGGAACGATTCTCAAATCACGGCTGTACCTTGTCAAGAGATAATTTGTGTAATTTCTTGTTTTCTTAATGTGGTTCAGACCATCAGTTTCCTTGTGCAGAGGAAACATGGATGAGTCAATTGCTGTATTTGTGCTACTACAACTACTGTACTGAGTTCTTCAGATTTTTTTGGATTGACTGACCTTCATTTCTTAAAATAGTGACTATTTTCTCTTTACCTAAAGGTGCTGTGTACAATGTTGGGAAATTGCTTAGTAGAAGATCATTAGTGGTAGACAGATATACAGTATATGATTAAACAGGCGACCTACCAGTCAACACAGTATGTCTGTTCTGTTCTTACCTGTATCAGATGTTGGAGGAATCTGAAATGCAGGCTGTCTCTCCTCAGTCATCCTGTGGTTAGATAAGCTACAGTTGCTAGCTCTGTCGTAGTTACCGCTATGAATGTTTTCGACTCAGCGAGTGAGTGCATGAGCTTGTGCACCTATGAGGTTGTAGGCTGTGTTGACTGGCAGGTTGCCTGTCTAATCCGTTACAACGGACCGCTACAAATGATTGGCTAACAGCTACATTCCCTACATGGTACACTGCACCTTTAACTGAATGTTTCTTTCCTTAATATGGATTTGTACATTAGTTGTAGTAGCACTAATAGGGCTATTGACTGTACCCCCCCTTCCTCTGCACAACTGATGATCTACAGCACATTAAGAAGGCAAGAAATGGCACAAATTGACTCCTGCCAAAGCACACCTGTAATTCGAAAACTGTGCCAGGTGACGACCTCGAGATTCTAATGCAAGAATGCCGTGAGTGTTTAAAACTGCCTTCAAACCTAAATGTGCCTACTTTGGACAATGTAAAATATAAAACATGTTCTAGGTTGTTTAACACTTTTTTGTTTACTACATAATTCCCTTAATGTTCTTTTACAGTTTGAGTGTCTTAAGAATTTATGTAGAAAATTATACATATGAAGAAAAGCTCTGAAGGAGACACGTCCAAACTTTTTATTGGTAGTGTAGGAGAATATAATAAACAGTACTGGAACTTTTACTTTTTCTTCAGTGTACTATAGTGAGATCCCTTCAGGCCGAAAAAACACTCCACGTTGCTGTCGACAAGCTTCTCCTCGGTCCCAACACTGCCTCTTGATCAGTTTGTTCGTTTATTGATTTATTTATTTCACAAATATGATTTATTTATGAATGGATTAATTTCATTTATTTATGTATTTATTGTGTGACATTGACTGTGTTGCCCGAAGCATAAGGACTTGATTTGGATACTTTTTTGGGTACGTTTTTGTAAGAAGCACTAGGATTCCTCAGTAGGGAAGCAACGAGAGAAGTGAACTTTATTCCAGGAGTCAGTTGTTTTTATTGTGTGCATGGTAAAATACTGTAGCAGATGCTTCTACTTTATATGTGGAAAATAGAGCTTCCCTGTGTGTGTATGGCTGATGTATCCGAGTTAAATCCTCCAAATCTACTGATGTGGTTATTATTAGGGCTAAAGTCTGTTTATCGTCTTTTTTCTTTGTTCTGTCAGTTTAATCTTATTTTTAAAGAAAGAAAAAAGTTACTGCTGCGTCTTTGAGTCGTCAAAGATGACCCCGAGGGCTGGCTGAACTGTTGTCAATTGAAGTGCCTATTCACAAAAAATAATTTACTTATTGTAGAATTGTACATATTTCATTTGCTAATGTGCAGTAACATCTGTTTTTGCTTTTTTTTATATTATATGAACCCTTTTAAATCCCAGTAAGTACGCCAATAGGTGACTGCCTGCAGTGTAACTATTTGTTTTGTTGTTTTGAAAGTTTAAAAGGTAAACTAAGGACAGTGCAACGTAAAATACTAGGACCTGGCAACCTTTTATTATTTGAATTTGCCTGTAAGGTCAAGGAAATCATGTTCAGAGGAGGTTGATTATAGGTCTGTCAGTGATTTTTAAGTGTACATTTCTGGCTTTTGCGCTTTACCGATGAATCTAAAAGCTGAATGATTGAAAGTACGTAATCAAACATTGTCCCACATGAATATGTGTTGAAATGCGCTGTCTGGTAACATTAAATCAGTGTTCTGTTTGATTCTGGGATGGTACGCCCTTTTTGGTTAAACGTGCTAAATGCAAAAATTGTACTTATATGGGAATATTGAACAACATCCAGTTGTGAGCACATAGTAGCACCTACTCCTCAAATAAAAACCTGACGATGTTTTGTTTCTACTCACTGTAGAAACCATTCAAGACAGTTGTATTTGTGAGAAGTACATACGCAATAGTTTTTTATGTGAATGTTTTTCAAACGTGAACTTGTATCGGAGGGAAATAACACTGCGTCTGTTTTTCCCCCCGTGTGGTCCTACAGTTATTAACAATGTCTCAGAAATCTTGGGAGTGTGCTGGAAGAAAATAAAAATGCCTCTTGAAACCAATATGTTGACTCTGGTACTGTTTCATTGATTCATATATATTTAGGGCATTCTGACTCTACTTGGCAGTGTAGAGCAGGGGTTGCCAACCATGAACACTGCATTGGTGGCCAGTTAATATAATGTCCATCAGGGGCTGAAAAAAAATATCCACCGGACCCCTATTCAACATATACAGAATTTTTTAAGCTGTATGTTACCTCCTAAATGTAAAAGATAAGATGTAAATGAATCAATTTTCTGGCATGCATAACATTAAATTGTGGTAAATGCTAATTTGTGGTTGTGAAAATGTATTTTCTTCTTAGTTTACCTGAGCTGTTGTTTCATTTCATTTGTTGTTTGTCTTTTTTTTATTTTGAGCTGCATAATGCTTAAAGATCTAAGTTTCCTCATTTGCCGACTGATTTACTAGAAGTAGACATTATATAAGCGTAAGCGTCAGCCCACTCCCTTCAGTTTATAATTTAGATTTCATTTGTCTGCCTGTCTTGTTCTTCCTGTTTGTAATGTAAATAAACTGAAAGTAATGTAAATGTCAAAATGAGAACTAAATCAACAAAACAATGAGCCAAAATGAAGAAAATAATGAAATAAGCAGCAATGAATAAAATGATCAAGAGAATGAGCAAAACTAGTAAAATGATCAAACTAATAAAAAATGAGGAAAATCCCTATGCACTTTTGGGACTGGATCCGCCAGTTGAAAACCACTGTTATAAAATAGGACACACTTTACAATAGGTTATGCATATGAGCCATTAATAAGTTGCTCATTATCCCCTGTCTGAACAAAGTTGGGGAGGGGTTATAGTGATGTGGTCTGATTGTATCGATCTGAATGTTTGTTTCTGTATCTCCAAAGTCTCCAGACCCAAACTAACCAACCTTGGCTTATGGGTAGTCAGGGTAGGGAGAAGGGTTACTATGGCAACCACCAGCTAATGTGCATTTCAATTAGGTCACAGCATTAATAAAAAACTTATTTTGACCTAGAGTGCCAAAACTACTATAGCTAGAGGTACCAAATTTTAAAATGTGATAGATTAGACTTCAGGACACCTGTCACCAATCGAATAACCTTGACTTTGACCTTGAACATCAGTAGGGTCTGAAATTATTGCACTTTAATTTGCATACATTTCTAGTTATGTAGTGAGATTGAAAATGTCATATAAAAATGTGGTACTGTGGTTTATGAGCTCATCGGCTTACGAATTTCTCGGGTTACGAGGAGGAAATCGAGCAAATTTTTGTACCGGCTTGCTTGAAAAAAATTGGGGTGTGAGTAAAATTGTTCGCCAGGGAACTCCAGGAACTACAGGCGCTGCAACAACAGGAGGTTGAGCAGCGGAGAGGAGGACGATGAGGAGGAGGTTACAACAACAGCTGAGATTAAGGAGATGTTGTGGTACTATGAACCGTTCCAGGGGTTCATAGAAGAAAGCACCCCGCCTACAGCCGTCTGTCTCCACGGTAACATGTCATTATTAGGTCTGTCAAAATGAATGCGTTCTCAGTAATCCTGATTAATTCATTTGCATGATTAATTAGATTAAAACATTTTAAATATGATTAACGCACAGTAACTCATATATCAAGGAAAAAGTGATGAAATCTTATGCTACATTTGACCCACATCACTGCCAACTTCTTTAGTATTTACTGCTCCAAAGTCAATTTAAATGTAAAAGTATAAGTCTTTACACATTTTGAA
>JAQQAE010003210.1:0-20639 GCA_029823295.1 Pseudamia nigra | reverse complement strand
TTTTATTGGTCGGATGAAATATGCTAATTTTTTGAGATAGGGATTTTTGGTTTTTCTTTACTTTTTTGCCAAAATCATCAATATTAAAACCATAAAAGGCTTGAACTACTTCAGTTGTGTGTAATGAATCTAAAATATATGAAAGTCTATCAGTACATTACAGAAAATAATGAACTTTATCACAATATGCTAATTTTTTGAGAAGGACCTGTATGTTGGAAGAAATGGCTGGATTCAAGTTTGCCACTGGCCCTGACAGATTGACCTTGATTTCTCCTTAACACCAAAATGAACACTCTGATGCCATCTAGTGCTGATTAAGTCACTTGGGTATGTGCAGGAAAAAACATGTGCATGGAGGAAAAAAGTGGTGCCTTTTTCTCTAACAATAGTTTGGAAACCATTCAACCAATCCTACCCCAGTGGTGAAACAAGCCATTTAGATGTGAAGTAAAATGTATTGAACAAAAATATGAATGCAGTACTAACATTTTTTTTCACAACTGTTTTACTATGAGTTGGATGTTCTTTTTTTCTACATAGCAGCATAAACATTTCAACAACTGAATGGAAAGAAGTTTGAAACAATGATGCAATTCAAAATAAAACAGAAGCTTTTTATAGACAGGATTTGAAAATGATTCACAACGGTAAGTAAAGCCACACAGAAATTGATCAAATGATTGATTTCTTCTTGATGTTATTCCACTCCTCCTGAAGGGCTTGACGGAGCAGACGGACAGCTTGTGGAATTGGTACTTTGTAATACGTGTCTAGCCAGATTATCCCAAAGATGGTTCTGGTGGAAATGGTGCCTTAGATGAGAAAATGTTGAAGTGAGCTATCTGGTTATAACTGTTGGACACATGCCAGTGGCTCGATCTCTACTGCTTCTGCTCATCTGGGGAATCTGTCACACCGATAAAAATTTCATTTTATGGTGGCTTTTTCTTGTCCACTGTCCAGGAAGTGTCCGTGTAATGGTTACACATCATGATTATTGTCTGGTGTGGGGATTATCTTTTTTACTATTTTATGTCACTGAATGAGCAGTATTTGCGGTTTTGTTTTGAGTTTAGATTGAATGTGATCTTTGTTAAATATGTACAAGATTTTGAAAAGATGGATATAACCCTTTCTCCAAAATACTTAAGTGACATTTTTGTTCAGTGTAGAATTTTGAGTTTATTTGATTTTGGTACATTTTTGAGTTTTCTAGATTATTTTGCTCATTTTGTGGTTTATTTTCTTAATTTCTTGGTCATGTTTGTGCATATCATCCTCTATGTGATTATAGTTTAATTTTGTGTGTTTTGATTATTTTCTTGACTTTTGTTTATGCTTTCTTTTCCTGCATTATTTGTTCATTTTGTTTGTGCATTGATTTAGTTTGTATGCAAACAATAATAGACATTTATGCCACTTTTAGCACAACTTGTGGTTTATTCAGTTAATGTTTTGTTTATTTTGTCCCCCTCACAATCATATCTGGAAAAGACACAATGTCGCAATGCTATGGTTGAGATTTACAGTATGGGTGTGGATTATAAAATCTTGCACATCGTAGTTGACTTTGGCACTTTTGCAAGACCTGAGCGAGGCGGGGTCTGATGGAGGAGCGGCTTCATACATTTGTGACTAAAGATAAAAGCTCAGACTCTGAGCCTGAAACTCCCTGATCTGTCTGTTCTGTTATCATGTCCACTCAAGGAATAGGGAGGGCTACTACACAGATTATTTTGTGAATACTAATTGATTTAGCATGTTTTTTTTCTGATTTCTCAAGGAAAATATTCTTAACAATGTTTATTTTGTTCATTTTGATGTAATATTGTAACTGTGCTCTTTGACATTTTATTCATCCATAGTGTAACCTGCCTTTGCCCTGGGTCAGCTGAGATAAGTTCCAGCCCCCAAACCCTTTTTAGGATTAAGATGAAGAAAATGAATGAATGTTATTTTTTTATTGTCAGCAGGAAGATAAAATGCCATACCATATAAAATAGATCTTAAAGAACCATAATTTACTGCATGTGTTTTAATAGATATTAAATTGATATACAGGTATTTGAGGCTTTAATGCATCATCAGATTGTCAGATAAACAAATCTTATTATTCTTGTTTCTGTAAATGCATACATTTGCATTCAAATACAGTACTAGAATACAGAGACTGTAAACCTCTGCCAAAGTCCACAGAGTATCATGTGGAAATTCAAGGTGAAGTTTCTCTGACAGACCCCAGGTGGAACCATTTTATTATTTACAATTCTTCAATGATTTCAACTCAGACAAGACAATCCTGTAGTCACATTGTAATTTGAATCACCACCAGGATTTTATCATGTGCTCCGCAGTCCATTTTTGATCTTTCCTAAACCAAAGTCCAGCCAAAATCCTTAATCCTTGATCCTTAATGCCCTCCCTCCTCCCAGGTAGTATTTTCCTCCACTGTCTATCATACAGTTTATTGTCCAGCATGCTCATTTATAACTACCACTGCTATCACAGGACATGGATGGAAGGAAACCAGCTATGGACGCAGCGAGTGGTGCTTCTTCCTCAGGACTAGACAAGCTGAAACTAGAGAAGCTCAAAACTGGACTGAAAACTGGTGGTGATGCATGCACACGGGACTAATATCTGTTCTGTGTGCAGGGATCTCTATTCCCAGTTGTTTGGTGGGGATGAAGCCAAGTTATTGGAGTTTTTCAATTTTCATTAGGTTTTATTTTTCTTGTCTTTGGAATTTACTTTAGTGCATAACTAGGTGTATTTTAGGAAGTGACTAAAGTTTTAGTTTAGTCTTTTAGTTTTATTAAAGGAGGCTCAAAACAATGAGATGAAATAATTTATTAGGGCAAACAACCTCCTGCAAAACCACCTATTTTGATAGTTTGTATTGCAAGATTTACTGTGGTCTTTAGTTTTCAAAACTGTTGTCCATTTAGATGAGATGATTAGACAGGGGACAGTCAACTGTAGTGAAAGAGCAGTGATGCTGTCACACATCAAAGATGAGAGTGAAGTGATTATGGCTGCCTATAAGACACTGTCTGAAAGTGGACAGGCTGTAGGTATCAGGAATATTCTCCAGGCTGAGCATCACAAGGCCTACATGATCAATACAGTAAGAAGGCTGTTATGACTTAAAGAATTACAAACAGGGGTTCAAAATTTAAACTTTTATCAACAAGATTCATAATTAATAAGAGGATGTTTAATAGGCATATGAAGATATAATGTAATTCAGTATGGCGACCAGCAGATGGCACTATTTTTTAGAAGTGCTGGAATGTATGGATGATGGCAGAATAATATTAGTTTATCCTTCTGGGGAACCACACACCTGCAAATGACAAATAAAATATTCTGAATGAGTTTAGTGTACATTCCTTCTGACTGATGTTAAGATACAGACCATTCCACATGCCCGTTCACACCTCTTACTTTTTCATGGTTGACACAATGGAATATTCTTCTCTGTTCATACCTGTTACTACCATCAGCCATGTTTAAATCCACTAATATGAAACACAGGGTCTGATGATCAGTCATGTGAGTCAATGTTCCGGTGTCAGAGCTTATTTAATGATAGTGTGTCCGTTATTTCCAAGGTTCACACAGCTGACATCTGCTATGAAGGTTTCTTGTTTTTAACTTTAATTGCTCTGGGCGCCGGGGTCAGTGCCATTTGATCGCAGGCTTTTCACAGTACACCATGAGGAAAACTCAATGTTTTCATTTTTCAAGATAGAAATGATGCTTTATGATTCCCTTTTGGAATTTAACAGGCAATGCAACAAAATGTCAACTTGTAAAAACACAGTTTTTTAAAAAAGCCATAAGGCTGCTGAACAAAATGATGGGATGCTGTGTGATTGGACCAGATTAATTCCGGCAGGACGGTGGACTGGGCTGTGGCAGAGAAATGCACAGAGTGAGGTGGAGGCCAGTCTTTGGTCCCTTTGAGATGTGATTTAGTCCAGAAAATCATGACTACACGTGTGAAATTTAATGTGATTATGTGCTTAGATTAACTATCTTTCATTTGCCATTGACTGTGAACACAAACTGAGCATGGTCTGATGTCTTGTGCATCGGCCTGTTCTCTCCAGACCGTGAAGAGTTAACTGGATCAGCGGCTCTATTTGCGTATTTACGGTAGGGCTGCTCTTCCAATCCCGCACCACCAGCTCCGGTCTGCGGTCACATTTTGTTGCCAGAACTTCAGTGACACTGGATTTCTTTGTTATTCATTAACGCACGGCGAATTTTCCTTGATTTTGTCACGTTTATTTCGCAAAATACTTCACAACGGCGCAGGTACAGTGTTGCAGTATTTCGCCCACTTTGGATTTGCTTCTTGGTGTTGTGTTGCGGCTGTTGGAGATTCATCCAGCCGACGTTGAGACGTTCCAGCTTTAAGGATAAGATTCTTACTTAAAGCGCTTGCATAATTAGGTAATATCTGGCGTTTGCGCACAGGCCTTCTCCTTTAAACGTACATTTTATTTATCACTTAGTCAATTCTGTTGTAGCGAGACTATTTCCGTCCGTGTTCATGCCAGATTTGCAGCGTTTTAGTTTTCCATACCATAGCATGAATCCTTTGTTGGGGGCCAACGCGCATCTCCAACAGCATCCGCAGCAGAGCCAGACGCCCGGACACCCGGACTCTCCCTCAGGTCTCCTCCCCGACGCTGTGTTTGGAGGACCGGATCCGGCGTCTTTTCTGCTGGGTGAAGAGCCCGATTCAGGGCCGGACCAACAGGGGCCTGACTTCACCGCACCCTCACAGACCTCAGCTTACCTCAGCCACAACCCCAGCCCCTACCAGCACCGCGCCGTACCGCCTCCTCCTGCAGCTATGGCTCTCAGAAACGACCTGGGATCCAACATCAGCGTCCTCAAAACCCTCAATTTGAGGTTCCGATGCTTCTTGGCCAAAGTGCATGAATTAGAGAGAAGAAATAAGATTTTAGAGAAGCAGCTGCAACAGGCCTTGGATGCCAACAAAGGCTGCCAGGGGAGCTGCTGTGAGAACAAGGCGCACACACAGGAAGCAAGTGTCCAGACTGGATTTGTGGGGACCATACCGCTCAGGCCCGGCTCCCTCCCCTTTCACAACACCAACAACTCCGCCAGAAGGCCCACAACTCTGTTTACAACTGTCCCACCTGCAGCCGGAGTAAACACTGACTGCACCAGTTCAACTCAAACAAATTCCGGTTGTAACCCCACTATAACCATCAGTCATCCCTCCCCTTGTGTGGACTCCCCAGGATCTGGCTCTGCAAGTGTCCCAAACACCAACACCAATCCCCCTCCTCGGTTCCTCCCGGGCACCATCTGGTCCTACAACCACACCCGCAGGTTCGGTTCCGCTGGTGTGGAGCGTCTGACCAGCCCGGGTGTGTCCTGGGTGCATCCAGACGGAGTTGGGGTTCAGATTGACACCATCACCCCTGAAATAAGAGCCTTGTATAATGTCCTGGCTAAAGTGAAGAGGGAGAGAGACGAGTATAAACGCAGGTAAGTGAACAAAACCCTTTTAGTGAACACACTTTATGGGTCTGTAAAGGCTTCTTTATTCAGCCTGGGATTCTCTGCTTTTTTAAGTGTGTGTAATGCTGTGTTTGGAGGAATGAGTAGGGCCTTGAAGCAGCTGCAGCCCAGCTGTCTCCAACAGGAACAGAGTCAGCACAGAGCCTGAACATCCATCACCTTCAGCCTGACCCTGCATCCACTTCATATCTGACCACAGAGGCAGGTGCTGCTTCCAGAAATACTACAAAAAATAGCATTACATGTGCTAAATATAAAGAAGGATGAAGGTCAGATCCTAGTTTGGATGTGTAAAGATCAGTGTGAGACAAGCGTTCCAATCGGAGAGTCTGACTCATACAAGAATGACACAATTGACAGGGAAAATCCATCCAAAATCATCAGCAGTTTTAATTTGCAAATCTGAACAAGCCTTTCCTTATAACACAGGGGAAATGATGCCACCTAAAACAACCCTGGATATAGTTCAGATAGGTCAATGGGAATGATGAAACAAGTCTTCACATTCAGTAACGGCCCTATGGTGGACATATGGACATCAGAGAATAGACTGTGATTCCTATATTTGATATTTCTTCCAAAATAAACCATTGAATATTTCTGTGAGTAAAACTAAAAGTAGGACAACTCCATCACAGTTTTCATTCAGTGTATATTTGTCATTTGCAGTTTAGAGCTGACTGATTTTATACATGTTGACTTTACACTTTGAAACCACATAGAACCTCTGGATGGACGATGTTTATAAGTCAATATGTGACAGAAATGGTCAGCAGCATCTTAAAAAAAACATCAGCACAAATCTATAGTTTAGTTTAGTTTTGTTGGTCAGATGAATGAGTTGCTGTCCTAGAGAATTCATCACTGAATTCCTTCATATTATGTCCAAATGAGCGGCCATGCATTCTTCTCGGAGGATCGTCTGACTGCTGTACAGTGGGCTCTTTGTGAGTGGCTGAAAGCCCAAACTTTATGACGTGTCATCAGACACATTTAATTGTACATATAGAGCATCTGATTTCCTCAACAGTTCTCTCCTCTTACACAGAATACTGACATTATTGTTTCCTGCCTCTTTTGTGGCAGCTGGTATATTTCCGCTCTGGTGTCTGTAAGGGGTTTGAGCTGCCCCTTATCTGTGTCACGTTATGTTGAACAATGGGAACTTCGAAACCAGAGAAAGTCTGTCTTTAAGACTCAAGGCCATCACCTTTCCAAAAACATATTTATAACCTACATCTCAGTTTCCTTCTGAAATATCACTGCAAGTCATTATTTATCTGCTGGCTTTATTAACATAAAAGACAAGCATATACCCTATTATTGTATCTGATCCATTTTTAATGTTTCCTACATCTTCTGTACCACATCTGCCCCCCTGCCCTTTAGCCTCACACTCTGTCGTTTGTATTGGTGTCTTTCTCACAGTAAACACTTCCTCTCTGTCTCTCTACATACTTCTCATCCGCCGCACACCCCCCTTCTCCACACTCCACACTGTATCTGCAATGCAGCATGCACTGCAAGCTGTAACTGCTGGATGGGGGCTTGGCTTGCAGAAGGAAGCACTTCTCGGCTTTCTTTGCGCTCTCACCTTACCGATCAAACAAGCATCCTCGACGACAACAACAAGTCCAATTTCATGACTCAGATTCTTTCAGATTTAGTATTCCCTCAAGGTTTGACGTACTGCAGCCTTCACCATTTTAAAGAGCAGCTGTATACAGGGCTACAGGCTCTGCAGCAAGTGGATTTCCCCAGGGAACATGTGTTACATGAGATAACACTTAGGCTGCATACTCAGCTCTTTATATGTATTAAAATTCCGATGCATTGGCCAGTCATAGGCTGAGCTACATCACAGTGGTGCACAATTAATCACATATGGCCAGTTCATCAGTCAGTGAATCAGCAAATCATGCACCTACATCACACTGGCCCATTGACACCTGGTGATGTCATGCAGTTTGTATGCACCATGTAGCCCAGTTTAACGTTATGCTCACATTTTATTTTGTTTCCACTCAGTCTCTGTAATGTTCATTTGCCATTTTGTGCATGTTTACTTCAATCATCTGACAGTGGTATGCTGTCATTTATCTTTCCGTGAGAAATTTTGACTTTTGCATATGTGAAACATACAACTTTAAGTTTGCTACTTAGACTTGTGTCAAAGCACAAAAATGGGTTACTCATGCAAATGTATCAGATATTTTTGTTTATGTGCTGTAGAGTGTGTGGTTTATGAACACAAGGTAAAAATGTGATAAGTTTTTGTTGAATATGTGTCCTCTGACTCCTGGTCTTTCAGTTTGATCATATTTTTATAACCTGTTAATTTACAGTATTACCAACACACCATAGTCAGGGTCATCTTCAGGAGAGCTTTGCTTTGACACTTTGTAGGAAATGAAAATAAATTATTTCAATGATTTGACTGCGTAGGTCTTGGAGTATGATTATATTTCACCCCATTTTTTTGGCTTTCTTATCTCTAAATTAGAATAGCAATTTTTAGTCATCAATACATGGTACGCCAGTGCAGCACCTACACGGATGAACCCATTTACCTCTACTGCAAGCACATAATCCTTTGTGCTGTGTCTGCTCAGCTTCTGTCTGATTTAACTGTTCACACTGCTAATATTGTCGATATCATCTTAAGGTACACTTTTTCTTGACATATTTTTTGACTGTCTGTTATAAGCCTACATCAGGGTATTAGCTGTTTACTTTATCCATTTATGTGTCTCATAGATGGGAAGAAGAATATACAATGAGGATGGATCTGCAGCAGAAGATTGCAGATCTACAAGAGGTAACATTACCTATGATGTGTGTCTGTGTGTGAAGACAGACATGACTGGAGACAAACCATACCTCACTCTCTGAAAGAAAGCATCTTTCAGACAAGCCTTTACAATAGAGATGTTTGACATTATTCAATAAGTCAATAAAACTATCAGTTCTTGAGCAGCACTTGAAGCCTAGGTATCTTCTGAGCAGCCACTCACACAGTGAAAACACACATCACTGATTGTCTTCTAACTGCACAATGTTTCAGTGCTGGCTTGGTTCAAGTTTTGAGCTGCTGCACTTTTTCTTTCTCTGACTATTGAGGTGCACGGCACACTCTTTTATCTTTTTTCATGTTTTCCTGTATGTGTGTACCATTGCTGAGAATCTGTCACTAACCTCATTTAGCAGGTGACACCACATCAAAACAACACCGCATGCAGGGGAAAAGCACTCAAGACACGAGTGCCTGACCAGTATTGCAGTGCCTATGAATAAGTACATAGAAAACAATTGTTTACTGGGCCATTGGACAAAGATGTAACAGAATGATATACTGTACTGAGGGTTTACAGTGCATTTGTGTGTATTGCTGATTAACACTGCTTTCTTGATGATTTTGTTTGCAAACTGTATCTTGTAATTTAAGAAATGAAGACGTGGCAGTAAAAGTGCATCTCTGGGTGTGCATTAGTGTTGCACTTCATGTTTACATGTGTGTTCTTCATGGCTTCTTTTATGTGCAGGACCTGCAGGAAAGTGAAGGCTGTCAGGATGAGCTGGCTCTCCGAGTTCAGCAGCTGAAAGCAGAACTAGTTCTGTTCAAAGGCCTCATGAGCAATGTGAGTTCAGTCCATAGAGTCCTACAGCAGATTTATACTGCATACTCACAGATAGGCTGATTAAGAACTAACCATTTGATCCTTTGTGTCTCAAAGGATGCACAGTTATTGCATCACTTTGTAAATGGATTTACTAGGTTGGATGATACTGTACATCTGAGCTCTGGCTGGAGTATATACTTCATCAGCAGGACACTGTCTTTGTCTTTTAAGTGATTGCCCCACTTTGATTTATTAGAAAAGCTTATTTTTGAAAAAGAGCTGCCAAGTATCCTGTCTGAACTTCAATATGAATTAAAACACCTTTTTGTATACTAATAAAGATGTGTATGTTCTAGAACTAAAAATCCTTATATAAAAATGTTGTTTTAAATGTTTATTATTGATCTGTAAAGATTTTCATTGTCTGTACTTTCATCTTTTCACAGAACCTGTCAGAGTTGGACAGTAAGATCCAGGAGAAAGCCATGAAAGTGGACATGGACATTTGCCGCAGAATTGATATCACTGCTCGTCTCTGTGATGTAGCTCAGCAGAGGAACTGTGAGAATGTTATTCAGATGTACCAGGTATAGAAAATAAAAATCTGTGAAACGGTATAGTGTGTTTATGCTTTTGTTATATTTTAATAATCTGATCTCTAAATCTCCTTCCTGGCTTTGTCTGTGTAGGTCCCAAACAACCAAACACCTTTAAACTGCCGCCGGAAACAAACACCTCTATCTTTTAATGGAAGTGAGTGTGATGAGCCTGTCAGCACCTCTGAGAGTGATGGGGGCGTGGCCAAAGAGGAGGAGCATTGTGGCTCATCAGCCAATCAGATCAACGAGGAGATGCAGAGGATGCTGAACCAACTGTGAGTGGTCTTACTGAGATGTGGTGAGTGAAATTAAATGTGGCATCTTCATAATGACCTGCATGTATTTGTGTGTTGAAATTAGGCGTGAGTGTGAGTTTGAAGATGATTGTGACAGTCTGGCCTGGGAGGAGACTGAGGAGACACTGCTTTTGTGGGAGGACTTCCCAGGATGCACTCTGCCTCCTGACCCAGCCCATCCACCAGGAGAGGTAAGCCAGTTACATAAGCCTGCAGTTTGTGATGGTGTTACAGTGTATTATTGTGCAAGAGCTACTTTATTACATTATATCTGTCCTATGCGTATTGCTGTGAGTCCAGTACATAGACTGTACATTTGTGGACAGAGTAACTTTGACATTACTCAGTAATGGCTGCATTGAGAGCAATTGTGTTGAGACATCTTGGTTGACACTTGGGAGCCAAAGGCAGGAAGTGGCCATATTTGAACAAATGGCGGTGCAGCTGCAGGAGCACATGGTTTCACAGGGATTATGGACGAGGTCATGCTGAATGCTATCTTATTTTCAAAGTTCTTCAAGCATTTCCTAACAAAGTCATTTTATGGTGGTGTTAGTATGTTGTTTTGTGAAAAGTTGGGGGGACAGGCAAAGAGCCACACTGAGCTACAGAAAACGGGCTACACGTTTGAAATTAAATATTATGAACCATGTAATGCTGAATTATGTTAAACTGTATGGCAGATTGCCTTGAAATCAGCTGTTCCTTTAGCTCAGGAAGCAAACAGCTCTGTTAGGAAGTTTTTTGACAGCTGTATGTGTCAGCCTGCTTTTCTCTGAGGATCTACTTCAGAGGATCTACTGAGGATCTAAAGAATCCAACTGTCTAGTATGTACCACTTCACAGATCACTGATTAAAAGACACTGGACATGGAAATTTATTTCGGAGCATTTTTCTCTGTTTGTAGACAACTTTGAAGCGTAGTTAGAATGGTTGGTTGAAAAACACCTCTTCACTGCTGTCATACCTTCTTGCCATATCAAATGTACTCTCTCTGAACCAACAATGTTGTCTTTTTAATTTGGTTTTATGCTATTTAGATTAGACTTTGTTTTCATATCTTGCCAATGTGTGTAGCATAGCCTGTGTTTCTATCAAAATAACCACAACCATGCTGGTATTGTTCTTAGTGCAGTAGGAGGGTCTGTGATAACGTGAAGTATTATAATAATGATATGACTTGTAATAAACAAACAAACTTGTCATCATCCCTACCATTCTGACATCAGTTAGCCTGAGGGTTGGTGATGATGACGTGGGCTTTCTTCTGAATAGTCAAATGCTGTTTGTAAATGCATGGCTTGTGTAAATAAAATGGAAATTAAACACAAAATAACCTTGTAATTACATCATCTGGGATCGGTTTTATGTAATAGTAACATCACAACCTAAAACCTTGAACCTAAGTTCAACATACATGATGTAGATCACATAAGGGAATCAAAATGTAGTCTGAGTAAACATAACATTTCTTTTTGGACTACATTTTGTTGTAGTTAAGTCTGTTTTCACTGACATTTTTGTGGAGTTTTATTATTTAAAGCCAAACTTCCAGAGGCTTTAATAACTGTACGTAAATATCTCAGTGATGGTATAGCTGCATATGTGCTGATATTATTAGTTCAGATGTCAGAGATTCTGAAGTTTTGAGTGATATTGTTGTGCAGAGCAGCTGCTGCAGTGTGGTCATGTGAGGTTTCATCTCAATGACAGACTGTGATTCAGCTGAATCTCTCACAGACAAATCCACCGACCTTCACTGTTTGACTGTGTCTGGGCTGTTTCGGGACACACAGACCGATGCAGTGTCCAGTCTGTATTGGTGTACAGTGTGTTTGTTTCTCAGAAATGCATGTAGGTATTTGTTTTCATTCATCAGCTGTGTGATATTGGAACAGTCTGCTGTCCCACTGAGGGGAGGAGCTGTGTGAGTCAGTGAAATATGAGCTGATTCCTGGAACTGGAAGTCATCTGTGTGTGATCAGTAGTGTAAATTAGCTGTTTGATGGTTAGAACAAACATTTGGTTTAATGTTAAGTGTCACTATATTATTATGTTTTGATATATAAGCTGATCAAAGTTTTAATGCTCAAAATCTGTCTCTTCTATGACTTTTTCCTTTTAGGAGGACTGTCTGGAAAAGGTGATCAGTGATACAGAGTGTCTGTTCAAGTCCCGTGAGAAGGAATACCAGGAGACAATTGACCAGATTGAGGTCAGACTATACTGTTAAATGTTATGTAATATTATAAATTATGTTATATGGATTCCGTATCAGGAACCTGTGATGATGTTGTCAAATGTTTAATTTTACTGTGACAGAGTAACAAAACCAGAAAATAATCACTTTCAGAAAGCTTCTTGCTTATATCATTTAGCACCATAGTAAATGATTAATTTAGTGTTTGACAATTAATTTATTAATTGTTGCAGCAGTGTATAGTTTTAGTTTCAATCACATTCGAAGACAGTCCAAAGACACTGATCCCTATCCAGTTGCACTGTGATTTTCATTTTTATTTTTCCACATACAGTATTAAATAACAACATGATGAAAATATTGGGAAGCTTATGGACAAGGACATTTTTTGCCATCTCTTTTTATTCACTATCTGACTTCATGCTGTCTGACCTCAGCTGGAACTGGCCACGGCTAAGAGTGACATGAACCGACATCTTCATGAGTACATGGAAATGTGCTCCATGAAGAGAGGTCTGGATGTTCAGATGGAGACGTGCCGGAGACTCATCACACAGAGTGGAGACAGGTACACACACAACCTGTTTATCTACAGGTCGACATTATTCATTATTGTGTAGGTGATGATAGCACAAGGCTGTAGCAAGTCGCCTTTCATGCAGGAGACCTGGGTTTGAGTCCCGTGTGAGGTAAAATTTAAGGGGCGGCTGTGGCTCAATAGGTAGAGCAGGTTGTCCAGGAGCCAAAGGGTTAGCGGTTCAAATCCCGGCTTCCCATGTCCACAGGCCTTGAGCAAGACACTGAACCCCACATTGCTCCCAGTGAGTGTTGCTGGTGTATGAATGTGTGTGTGGCTGGGTGAACGGAAAGCAGTGTAAAGCTTTATAGGGTAGAAAGGTGCTATATAAGTGCAAGACCATTTCATCTTTTTTCAAATCCTCATTTTGTAAAGTTTTTAAATTTGTTCCAACACTTAAGCAGATTTTTACATTTTAATACTCTATTGGAATATTTATTTTTCGAGTAATATTTTACTTTCATTTCCTACATCTTAACACAAACCTATAATTTTTCCTCTTTACATTTTCAACAGGCTCATTATTTTATGTTTGTTTGCATCATTACAGATTTCCAATATCATGACAAAACAGATAAGAAAGAAGGAGAATCAGGGAGAAAAAGTGTAACATAATGTTTCAGATTTTGTTGCTGACAGTAAAAGCAATCATTTTCATACTGTTGCAGAGTTAATGAGTTATTCTATGTTAGAATAATTTAGTAGTAATAATCTTCACATTATAGTAATATGACGATTGTGACCTGAAGGCCCCAACCACAGTCCTGGTCTATAGTGCTCCCCACTCTGTTGCATGGAGCTGTGTCATACATCGTCTATAGCAGACACCTGAGAATCTTGGAACAACACATCAAAGATTCCTACAGAGGACACTAAGGATCACATCGTATCGTTCATCTCCCCAAACAGGTTCTGTATTCCCAACTGAAGGAAGGTCAGCGCCCCTTTGGTAGGCCAATGAAATGATATAAGGATAACATCAAAACCAACCTAAGGAAGTTCAGCATTGATTTAAAGAATTGGGAATACATCACACTGGACAGGCATCACTGTAAAGAATCCTTACAAGAAGGAGTGGCAGCTCCACCATCATTAGCTCTGCCACTCTGCCTTCCTTCCCCTGCCCTCACTGCACCAAAATATGCACTTTCTGGATTGGTCTTCTGAGACATGTCAGGACTCACAGAGATGACCGTTTGGAGAACAGTTTTACTTGTTTTGAGTGATGACGATATTAATATGACTATTCCTGACACTGACATTTTATTTGACAATGACATTTTACTTTGCACAGAAATATTCAACAGTAATGTCCTTTTTGACTTTTACTTGAGTGAAATAGTTTAATCCACACTTCTCCTTTTACCACTTTTCGCACCAGTATCTCCAGCTCTACTTGTGTAAGTAAAGTCCTCTCCTTCTGCCTTGTCTGGTAATCATATTCACTGTGTTTGCATTGCAGTACATCTGCAGCACCAGCCTCCACTGAGGAAAGTGACCAGAGAGACAGCGACAAGTCTACAGCCTCTCCACCTTCTTACTCCAGCTCTGCAGGGAAATCTTGACACTATGTCACTCTGACAATAGGGATGTGACATCCACTCCACTCCACCCAGCTACAGTACCACACCAACGCAGCAGACACCTACAACTATGGCACCAAAATGTTTACATCATATAAATCTCTGCATTCACTGATCTGTTTTTTGTGTGCAGTCAAAATAAGTCAGCCTTAGTCTGACATTTAGCAGATGAGTTGTGATTGCTTAGCATTATTATTGTCAGATGTTATTGTGTGGGGAAAAAGGTCTTTTGGAGAACATTTTTCTTGTGAATGCCAACAATGGATTGTTATAGGTTGCACTCAAAAGTGAAGAGGCTCAAATGCTGTGAGCAGTGTACCACTGTAGGCTGCAGGGATGCTTCATTACAAAATAGTAAACACGAGCTTATAATAGTCAAACCTACTTCTAACTAGCAGGCATAAATAAAATGGTCTAACACTGCTGGTATGCGAGCTACGATGAAGTAAAAAAAGCAAAAAAGCATTTAAATAAGTATCAAATGAGGCACGTTAACATCACATCTAGGAGTCAGAGTTTAACATGATGTCATATTTCAGCCTTTTACGACCTTAATGATACACATTCAGGCTTCATCTGATTAAACTATGGGCAATGCAAACTGAAAGCCATAATGAAATCATAATATCTGCTTCATTCTGCAAAACATCAGTGATGAATCATGAAAAGTGGAGCTGGAGAAGTATGTCTCTAAACACCAACATGCCTCTTGACAATAGTGTACTGTAGCTCTGAAAAGAAGGTGTGGTGTGAATGAAATCGCTCTTAAACTGTTTGTGTCATCTGCCTAAGTGATGCACCTTAGATTCTTTTTTACTCATATACTGTATATATAATTTTTCTTTTAATGTAGGGACAGATGGACAAAGTAGAACATCATGTTTTCAGTGTAGTTATCAAACTTTTGCATAGCTTGGTAATACATAGAGAAATCAGTCAGATGAAAGTGATTGTTGAGGATTTCTCCACCAAAAAACAGTCGACACGAAAATTAATTCACTAAATCACTCAGTAGAAGGAACTTAGTGAATTTCAGGAACATTTACAACACTTCATCACTGAGGAAGCTCCGAATCACAGTGAGCTACTGTAAAGTTGGTATACTCATTTAACGGTGCTTTATGTTAACAAACTCAAAGTACCGGATGAGAGCTGATGAGCAGAGGACAGGTGTGGAGAAACAGAAACGTGTGCATCTGCATCAAAATGCTGTCTGATCTGGAGTCCGAAGCAGGTGAATAAGGTAGATAAAGGTGGAGTCACATGATGCACTGATATCCACGTAGTTCCTTTCTTTTCTGCAGCAATGCAAAGGGTAGACAGAGCTGCATGGTTAAGCTGAAACACTAAAGTCAGCTGTAATTGAAGGTAAAAATGAAGCCAGTCAGTAATAAAATAATGGAATTGAGTGCCAAAATAAATAAACACAGACAGATTGTCAATGGCTGAAAGACAGAAAGACTAATTCTAGCTGCCGAAGCTGTTTCACCAAGGTGCTTGATGTAAATAACTAAACCTATTTTTGAGCCTGTAGACATTTGCACACAGGAAGAGCAGACAAATTGTATATCAAACAGTCGGCACTATTGTTAAAAATGTTGTCACGCTGCAAATGGCAAACTCTTGTACAGTATATTTGTGACTAGAGTAAGAAATGAACATGAACACATACCTCATTTTTACGATTTAGTTGTTTTTTGGCACATTTGACATTTTGCTCAACCTTTAGCCACATGAACCATGAACTTTACATTTGCCACGACAGCGCTGCAGCAGGAAAACAAAACATTTGTCACAGCTATGATCACTGCTCTACCAGATGCTAAATATACTCCTGTTTGTAGTTTCTCCTTGTGTGTGGCTGAAATCAGGTGAAATGTGTTTCTTCTGCTTCTACCACAGACACACTTGAAGCTTGAATCCACTTGTGCATGTGTGGCTCTTGGATTTGTGTTAATCCAAGTGTTTTGCTTTGAGTGACTTTAAGAAGGAGGATGTTAGTGATGAAATGTGTGAGTAGAACAAGTCATTTCTCCTTGTATAGCTTAACCTTCACACACTGAGTGAGTCCTATGTAAGCATGTGCCAGTGTGTATGTTTATGAGCGTTCTGTATTGTATACTGAGTGTTTTTAAAAAGACTTTTACTGGGGCACATGTACAGATGAAAAAGTCTGATTTGATTCTCAGAACTCTTTAAATTTCCTACTATCATGGCTACATTCACACTGTGGGGAAAAAGTGGCTCAAATCTGATCTTAGAGTTGATGATTCATTGCCTTAGTCTACAAACATATTATTGTGACACTGTAATTAAAGTCTAATACCAGTTAAAGATACGATTAGAGGATGAGGAGCCATCTAGTGACAGAAATTTGTGTTAAACTGCTGCAGCACTAGTTCAACAATGAACCAGTCAGTGGGCATGTCATATTCTAGGCTGTGAAGCTGAACGTGTTGTGTTTACTTCCACCTGAGTAAATGTGGAGTAACGTCCTCCCAGTTTGGTTCTGCTTAAACTGGTGTGAATGCTGGCTGGTTCGCTAGAAACCACCAAGGTTCTGAGACTCCAGAACAGAGCCAGACTCAGAATCAGAACTATGTCTGTCTCAAGTATTGGAGGTCTCTGTCTTTTTCTTGATATTAACAGCAGTGTAAATCACATGGAGTCTGATCTTTTCAGTTCTGCTCTGGTCCACTTCTATATGTTGTTTAACATCAGTATAACATATAACAATCAGGCCAGATTAAAATCGATTGCATTTTTAAAAAAACGTTATAGTGTAGACGGTCCCCCATATACTGTAAAGCATGACCAAACAAGCCTTCTCTTCACCATCTACAGCAGTAAAACATATTCACCTGAATGCAGCACTAATGAGTCCAGACACTGACACAGACTATGGCACAATTACTTGATAATATATTTCTTACAATTTAGATGCATGCCTGTTCTTTGTATTGGCGTATTTTCACTTTTTTGTCATGGCAGACATTTTCATGTCTCAGCAGGAAAAACACAGGTGATCTACTATTTGTGAAGGATAATGTCCATGTCGCAGAACGCCATGCCAAACAGAATGCAGCCATGGGGAATTAAAGTAATAACACCTGTGCTTTTAAAATGTCTGCTGTGAAAAAGGCCTATTCCTGTTTTGACTCTGAACACAAACTCCGCTTTTGTGGATTTTAAACAAAAAAATCATATCTGCGCAGTAAGAACTCGGTCTGCAGTGTGAACGTAGTCTGTGAGGTGAACCTTGACATTAAACACCTCATAAAAATAGTGAATCAATCAAACTGTATTGTTGGTCGTTTTCCATTGGTACTTTTTCTCAATGAGTGTATGTGTGGTTGCCAAGTAAAGTCAGTTTAAAAATAACTCGAAAAACAAACTACTGAAATGCAAATGCTTCAGCAAAATGACTGTATGATGGCTTTGATATTATATGTTGAGAAATATATATCTGTGTTTAAAATGAACAGTCATTTACACAAAAAGAAACTTACAAAAGCTTTGAATAAAGATGATAACGACTGGTCTGTTTAGCTGTCTAATGGAAACAGAAAAAAAGGTTTGTCAATTTTTCCTTGTCTTTTGAGAACAAAAACATCAAAATAGTATGTTATCCAGTTCAACAATTTGATGGTCATCCACTTGTAATTGATTGAAAACTATTTAAAATGTGACTGTGCAGATTTAAACATGAGACTATTAGCTTTAGTGCAAAGCTATATGTAATGTGACAGAACGGATGGAAAAAATAAAAGAAGCAATTGAGCTGAACCAAACTGACTGTGTGGTTATTTGTGAAAAACAACAAAGGGATAGTGTGCTAAGATTAATATATCATCCAGTGTTTTCTTTCCCGCTGAAGGATCCGAGAAAAAATAAAGTGTAAATTGAGATCACGAGTGTGGTTTAAGTGATGCTGCACCAGGCTGTGCGACACCAGTGAACTGAACTGAACACAGAGGACATTTCTTCATCAGATCTTTCAGTTTATGTGGAAAATTATGGTCTTTGATGCAAAAACCGTTAGTCAGAGCGCTGATGAGATCTGTGCCGGAGTCGAAGGTGTAAACAGCTTCGGCAGCAGACTGGTAGAGAACAAGTGGGCGAATTAGACAGGAAGGCAGGAAGATGTAACCAGGTGAGGAAACAGTGACACAGAGGATGGGTAGAGTGAGTGAGAAGACAAAGAGAAAAAAGAGAGAGAGACACACACACCTTGAGGAAGTGAACAAAATAACAGAGACAGAAGCAAAGGAGCCTTACATTTAAAGGTAAAAGACATGTTTATTGCCTTTTTTTTAATGCTATACTTTGCTTGTGACAAAAGGAATGTGTCAGGACTGCTGGAGTTTGCATACAGTTGAGGTCAAAATTATTAGCCCCCCTTGAAAATGTTTTTTTTTTTTGGTCAGATTTTTTCTCAGTTGCTCTTTAAGTGTGTCAGCTTTTCAACAGAGCATTTTAAAGCATGCTGTTTTCATGTAGAAGCAGTGACTTACTTCATTTGCAAATGAAATTAGAATTAATGTAGGCAAACAAAATACCCAGGGTCAATGTTGTTCACCCCCTGACGATTGGACCGTTTTATTTAGGCATAGCACAAACCACTGCTTTTTCATTGAGTATTGGTCTGTGTGAACTGAAGTTAAAACTGAACACTTGTAAAAGCATTGTGCCAAAAACAAAAGGAATGAGGTTAGATGTGAGAAGAAGGATTGTTGATGGACACAATACAGGAGAAGGCTATATAAAGTCACCAAAGTGTTTCCAAGCATCTGACCTGGCATGGAAAAGAATCAAGTTTTCATGGGGGAGATAATTTTGATCTCAACTATATATATAGTGTTTTTTCTCAACATTTCATATGATATCAAAATAAGCATAGTATGTTTTATGTTTTTTCTCATAGGATGGGACTAGTGGAATACTTTGTTGCTGGCCTGATGTTAAGTGCACAGCTGGTGCTCACCTCTCCTGTGGTATATGCTTCCTCCTTAATTTAACTAACTGTCTGTTCATTAAAAGGATAAATAAATGGCTCAGATTGTCACATGTATGCCTGTGTGATCAAATCTAGTTTCATTTGTTCTAACAGACTAAGAGCTTTGGCAGTGTGGATGGCAGAAATTGTAAATTATGTCCTCCAGGTAGGAAAAGCAGCTATTTTAAGGTCTTAGTTTCTGTTTTTTTGCATCTGTCTGTTCCTGGTGCAGTTTTGACTCACTGTTACACTAATTGTAAATGAGTTGTGGTTAATATTTGGGAATAACTGTGACACAACAGGGCTCATACTGTACAGGAGTGTCTCTGTTTCAGTCTTTGCTTGTTTCTCTTTTCTGTCTTGATGAAAAATGACGCAGTGTGCTGAGCTTCTGTAAGACCACATCCTTCATTAACATGCAGTCTGGGTCTCAGCCTGTCTCTTCTCGTCATCCGGTTGCTCTCATTTGTTTCTCTTCTGTTCTGTCAGGTCAACATCGGAAGTCTTGTACAGTGTGTGAGCCCTGTCCTGCTGGGAGATACACAGTTGGCTGGAACGCTGAAGACAGCTGCCACCAGTGCTTTGGAGACTGCAGAGCAGGTTAACTGTGAATCATTTATACAATAAAGAAAAATGTCTTATTCTGATGTATCTGTCCTCCTTGAACTGGAAGCAAATGTAAAGAAGCTGAACAGGTATAATATGTCTCACTTAAATTAGTACTGGGGAAGTTTGTCCAGCATAGAGATTTAAATATAGATAGCACTAAGTGTGCTATCTATGTGCAGGGAATAATAACAACAACAACAACAATAATAATAATAACAACAATAATAATAATAATGAGCAAAGTGCAGCAGTAGGCATGAAAATAAACAATATCTAATAATAAACACTAGCACTCGAAAAAACTAGGTTCTACATTTCCAGATTATTTGCACCATAATTGCCCATGAGCACAATAATCCTATACATTCTTGTGTCGAGTAGTGGTGGTTGCAGCAGTCGAAGGACTTCCTGTATTTTTTTCTTCACAAGCGAAGCAGCCTGTCATTGAAGAGAACAACTGAATGTTTGGAGGGTGTCATACATGGATTGGGAGTCAAATCAACTGAGAGGAGTTCCATCCATTTTCTACCCCTTAATCCTCGTGAGGGTCGGGGGGGGGGGGTGCTGGAGCCTATCCCAGCTGACTTGAG